>VZSG01000482.1:8294-34414 GCA_013398315.1 Nothoprocta pentlandii | reverse complement strand
GCGCGGCCTTCGTGCCCCCCGCCTGGGCCGCCGCCATGGGCCATGCGTGCCCCGGGGCGCCTTCGCATGGCCCCCGGGCGCCTCCGTGGCCCCGCTTCTCGGAGCGGGGAGAGGAAGGAAAGCCGTGGCGGGGGGAAGGAGGGAGAGCGCGGCGGCCGCGCTGCCCCGTGGGGAGGCCGTGGCTGCGGGGAGCCGGGAGCGGGGCCGGTGGGAGCGGGCAGGCGGCGCCGGCCACCCCGCGCTCCCGTTGGCCCCGGGGCTGTTGTCTCCGCTCCGCTTAACTTCAGCCGGAGTTCCGGGTGGAGAGACTCGCGGTTCCCGGGAGGGCTCCGGCTCCGCTTGAGCCTCCCCTCCCGCCTCCCGCTCCGCTGTCCCGCTGCTCCCCGCTGCATGGCCGGGGCAGGCGCTGACTCCCGTCTGGGCCGCGGCGCAGCTTGGAAGTGCGTCTGCGGCGCCCTGGGCTCGCGCTCGCCTGCGGGTGCCTCTGCTGCCCGCGCTGCTTCCCCATCCCCGGGGACACAAGCGGCACGCGCCGCGGTGCCTTACCTCCCACGGGGTGACAACGCGGTGGCCAAAGCCGGCTATTTTTAGCAGCCCCCGAACCGCGGGCCGCTGAGTGCTGCTTCCTCGACGCCGGGGCCAGAGGCCGGCGCTGCTCAGCACCAGCGGCTCAGCGCCGTGTTCGCCCCCGCGCCGCGCTCGTTTGTTGATGTTTTCCCTTTGCTGCGCGGCAGAACGCGCCTCGCCGTCACATGACGGTCACGGCGGCGCCCGCAGCGAGGCGGCCGCAGGTCCCAGCGGGTGCCCAGGCCACCCCGGCTGCCCTTGCGTCCGTCCCTGTCCCCCACTGAGCTTCAGCTGGCCCCTTCGCTAGCCCCGGGGCTCGCAAGCCAGGTCCTACAGGGAAGCTGGCTCCGGAGTGCAGCTGGGGTGTCTTCTGCTCCTCACTGCCCTACGCTCCCCTCCGAACCGGGAGGTGCGGCACGCAGGGCTGCTGGGGCACCCGAGTGCAGCACAGGCTCCATTGGCACTGCACGTGCGCTCCGGGAACGGGGACACGGCACGGCGGGGATGCGGCGCGGTGGGGATGCAGCGCGGTGGGGACACATGTGCATCCTTTTCCTGCAGCCGGAGCACAGGGCATCAGTCGGCAGGGCTCGCTGTGCTGCCTGAGGACTGGACGTGCTGGACGGTGTCCCGTGCCAGCAGTGCTTGTCCCGGGTGTCCCCAGGGAGTGTTAGCGATGGTGGCTGTCCCAGGCCCTCCTCAGGAGCAGCAGCGGGCAGGGACCTGCTGGTGAGCAGGGTCTGCCTCTCCGCTGCAGCCTCCTTCCCTGTCTGAAGCTGCATCCAGGTGCGCTATAACAGCTGGCCATATCCGTACGGAGGACCACATCCCAGACCTTGGGCTGGTGAAAGCTGGTGAAAGACCAGGTGGCCACGGGGTCCTGCCCTGTGATGGTGCTGCTAGAGCCTTCCAAGCGCTCGTGGGTTGTCCTGACCCTCGGTAGCCCTGTCTGGAAGTCGCTGTAGTCCCTCAGAATGAGGGGCGAATTAAGGGCATCGCAGGTGACCAAAGGGGAGCAGCCCTGCTCAGTGCGTGGAAACAGCAGCCTTGATAGTGCCCGGGAAGCCGGCTCAAGCCCCCGGGCCTGCAGCCCACCCGGGCTGGCTCTGCCCCCTGTCTCTGAGGCCGAGCTCCCGTCAGGGGTCTCCTCTCCCTGCCTCCCACACGCAGTCCCGTCTCCCAGGACTTCCAGGCTAAAGGCCTGCAGCCTTGCCAGGGATACAGGGACCCGGAGAAGGGCGGCCCTGCTCCGAGTGGGAGATGGCTCAGGCATGGGAGGCCCTGGGTTGTGCTCGGGCCTTTCCTAAATCTTGTCCATCTCCTGGGTAGGTTCCTGATATGTCTCCCTCCCTGAGCATCTCCCGCCTGCCCTGGCAGCTGGGGAGGAGGCCATGGCCGCCCTGGCAGTGCAGGCTGCCTTCCCTCACCTCCGTGTGCGGCTCCCTTGCTTCCCGGCTCCTATTGCATCAGATTTCAGCGCGCCGCTTTCCCAGCTCCACCTTTCCTCTCCGCTCTCCTCCCAGCTCTTCACCTTACTGCTGCTTGGAGCGTGCCCGGCGGGGCCCTGCGCTCCGTCCTGCTCTGTGTGGAGCCCGGTTTCTGCCCCCCGCCTGCCCCGTCCCCCTGGCCAGCGCCGCCTGCACTCCCCCTCGGTCCGGTTGCTCCTCTGCCAGGGGCTGCCTGCCGTAGGGAAACGCTGCTGTGCTGCATTTCAAGCTCCCGGCCCTCGCCACCCCTCTCCTCATAACTTAGTGAGAGTCGGGGGGAAAAACAACTTCCTAGCCAGGGACAGGCCCAGGCGGGGCGCCGGCCGCCCCTGCGCTGCTGAATCACGGTGAGATGACTTTGCTCCCACCCACGCGAGGCTGCTCTGCCGGGGCCATTTGCTCCCCTCGCTGGGACGTCGCCACGCACTTGAGTCACCGAGCTCGGTCCCCAGCGCGGGCAGGGCAGGTGCCTGGCTCCGCTCCGCGCGGCCGGCGGTGCCCGGGGCACACGGGGTGCCCCGCAGAGCTCGCGCGGGCGAGCGCTGCTGCTTTTGCTTTCCCTTCAGCGGCGCCGTTTCCTCCCGCCGCCCAGGAGGAAGCCCGGGCCGCCGGGAGGAGGCCTGGCCTGGCCTGGCTGCCGCGTCCCGCAGCGCGCGGGCCGTTCGGCAGCTCCGGGGCCCCGGAGCAGGGCAGCTTGGCTCCTTCAGGGCCGCACTGGCAAGGTGCTTCTGAGCCCCCAAAAAAGCTCTCTCTTTTTTTCCCAATCATTATTATTAGGTATCTTTTCGAGGGAAAACAATGAGTCAAGGGGCAGAGGGGTGGCAGCCCGTGCCGGGGCAGGCGGTGGCGGCCGGTGTTCCCCGTGCGTGCCATCACTAACAGGCCTTTCTCCTGGCTCCCGGCAGCGCAGCGCCGGCCCCGGGGCGGACGATGGCCGCGGACGGACTCTCTAGCAAGGCCTTGAAGGTGAGCGGGCGGGCGGGTGGCGCGGGCGGGCGGGCGCCGTGGCGGGGCTCTCATGTGGGCGCCCCTCTCCCTCGCCGGCAGGTGAAGCGGGAGCTGGGGGAGAACACGCCGCTGCTGTCGGACGAGGAGCTCATGGGGCTGTCGGTGCGTGAGCTCAACCACCACCTGCGGGGCCTCTCCAAGGAGGAGGTGGCGCGGCTGAAGCAGCGCCGGCGGACGCTGAAGAACCGCGGCTACGCAGCCAGCTGCCGCGTGAAGCGCGTCTGCCAGAAGGAAGAGCTGCAGAAGCAGAAGATGGAGCTGGAGTGGGAGGTGGACAAGCTGGCCCGCGAGAACGCCGCCATGCGCCTCGAGCTCGACACGCTGCGCGGCAAGTACGAGGCCCTGCAGGGCTTCGCCCGCACCGTGGCCGCCCACGGGCCCCCCGCCAAGGTGGCCACCGCCAGCGTCATCACCATCGTCAAGTCCGGCGCCAACCAGGCCGCCTACTCCTAGTGCCGGCCCCCGGCGCCCGCCCGGCCGCGGCCCTCTCCCCCACGAGCCGACTTGCAGGTTGCTCCCTCTGCCCGCCCCGACCCCACCACGGCTGCCGGGCCCCGTGGCGCAGGGCCCCTGAGTCCTGGCTGCTCCGCAGGGCCTCGCGTTCACAGCCTCTCCACGCCAGAGCCCTCTGGGCGCCTGGGCACGGCCGCCCTGCTCTGGCCATGGAGGGTGCAGGGCCCTGCCGGGCATGCCGGAGCCTGGCGGTGCCCCCGACCCCCCTCGCCTCCGTGTGCAGCCTCCTGCTGCAGCCTCCCCTGGCCGGGCACCTCTTGCCCGGGCAGGTACACGCGGTGGAGGAGGATGCTCACGGCGGCGGAGCTGCAGAGGCGTCCCGTGTGCCCAAGCTGGCAGGAAAACCCCCTGCGCCTCTCCTGCAGAGAGGCTGCGGGGCAGCTGAGCGCAAAAATGAGAGAAAAAAATGAGTGGGAAGAGATTTGCAAAGGGACAAGATGGAGAGGGGGGAATGAGTGCCGAGGTCTGGCTCTGCCAGCCTCGCCACTCGGAGCCACGTTAGCCAGCGCTGTGTGAGCACCTGGGAGAGGTGGCAGCGTGGCCACGGGCGTGCAGAGGCCGTGCGCCCGCTTGGGCCGGCCTCGAGTGTCTGGCACAGAAGGGATCAGAGACAGCGAGTGGCAAGTCACAGGGAGAGAGAATGTGGCTGGGGTGGTGCCTGAGCAAGTGTAAGGGAAGGTGGGGAAGCATCATGGCAGCCTGGGACACGGGAGGCCAGGGGGTGCGGAGGTGCCGGGGAGCAGTGGTGAGGGCAGCGAGGGCCCTGGCGAGGGGAGAGCTGGGCGATGGCGAGCGGGTCGCTCCAGGCCTTGTTCCTTCCGCCGTGGGGCCGGGCTGCTGCTGGACGGGCCCAGGGGCAAAGCGAGAGGTGCTCTTTGATCTCTCTCCATCACGCACATCCTTCACTGCTCTTCCTGCGCACGGGGACGTGGCGGCCCCGCCAGGCCGGGTGCCTCGGAAACACAGGGGCGCTCTCAGGAAGGAAAGGCAGGCAGCTGGAGCAGAGATAAACACTATTTGGTTCAGCAGTGACCGGCTGGGACAGCCCCGCGGAGCCAGGGGCACGTTCCCCTCTGCGCCCCTGCAGGGAGCCCGGGAAGGGCCTGGAGCGCAGGGAGCAGGAGTGGCTGAGGAAGGAGAGGGCTGGAGGTGCCGCAGGGGGCAGCCAGGCTGTGGGCAGGGAGCCACTATACCCCCCGGCGCCACGGGTTTTCCTGCAGCTTGGACACGGGCCTGGGCCGGCCTCGCCTGCCGCGGCCGGGGAGGAGCAGCGCCCGCCAGCGCGGCAGCGACAGGGACACGCGGGAGGCGACAGGAGGCAGCCCCTTCCCGCCTCCCCCAGGAGCCCGCGCGCCCCTCTCTGCCCCTCTCTGCCCCTCGTGGATGTGGCGCCAGCCCTGCTGGGCTGCAGCCGCCGGCCCTCCCTGCGGAGCAGAGCCCGCCGAGAGGCGCTGCCCCGGCCTGGCGCCCCCGCACCCCGTCCCCATCTCCTCCCGGGTTTATTTATTGCACGAACATAAGTTATTTTCACGTCCTCTTTGCCATTCCGCCTACTCGGCACAGCCAGGATGTTGGTACAGAGCCGTACTTTATATTTTATATATGCAAATCACATTTTATCTTATACTTATATAGAGCAAAAAAGAAAAAAACACTTATTTATTTTCTGACTTACAGTATGTGTCCTACCTGACTCCTCTGTATTTTGTAGACTTTACAAATAAAGCAAATTCTTTTTTTTTTTTTTCCACAGAGAGAGTGTTTGAATCATTCTTAGGGTTGCGTCTTTGCAAAACCAGCACCTGTTCAGACTTAAAAGTTGGGTTTTCACGTTTAAGTTTTTTTTCTTTTACTGCAACATCCAACATGCTGAAATCATGAGCTCGCATGAAAATCAAGAGTGCCTAGCTGGAAAGTTTTCCACAGGGCAAAAGAAGAGAATGAGCGTAAAAATGGACTGAGGATGGGGCACGGCGCGCGGTTTCTGCAGCTCAGCAGGGATTTATGTTCTTCAGCAGAAAAGGCCTAAGAAAGCAGGTTTAACGTTGAGCCCTCCCTTGGAGGCGCCGGCCTCTAGCCAGGACACCCCAGGACCAAACAGGCAGCTCGGCGCAGGCGCAGCCCCTGCTTCGAAGGGCGAAAGGCCCTGGCCGGTGCCTGGCGGGCACGTCCCGGCTCATGGAGGGGAGGGCAGCGGTGCCTGCAGAGCTGCGCCCGCCCCAGCCATGCCCATGGTCTGGCCTCCCGCTCCCGTCCAGGGATGGAGGCTGCCCCTCCGGGCTGGCAGCAGGTGAGCGGCACCTTCCCGGCGTTAGAGCCGGTGCCAGTGGGAGCCTCGGGCACCCTCTCTCGCTGGTGGCTGAGCAGCCCCACGCCGAGGCCTCGGCTATCTCGGAGCTGGGTTCACCCTCGCGCTTCCCTCCCGCCCCAGAGGACATTGCTTCCGGAGCACTTCGGCGGTGCTGCCTCAGCCTCTCCCGCAACAGACGCAGATTTTCCCTGGAAAATTCCCACGAGGCTGCGCTCACGCCGCAGGCAGAGCCAGTGCTGGGATCGCTGCACTCCCCTTCCTGCAGCAGCCCAAGCCACCGCAGCTCTGCCCAGCCCCACGCAGAGCTCCCCTGCCACCCACCTCGCCCAGCCCCTTAGGCCCCCGCTCCAACCCACCGCCCACCCCTGCAAAAGGCACGAAAGGGGCAACGTGGGCTCATGTTTCCAACCTCATGCTGGCCGAAAATGGAAAAACAGTTCAGAGAAGGCACCCAGACACCACTACGCGGAGGCGGCGTAAGTACAATCTAAATTCTCTCTATATTTTTATTTGTCATCATATTTGCTCATTTCTGCAGAGTATAACGTCACAAAGACCAAAATAGAGAGAGCGGCTTCTCGCTGAGCTCCCGTCAGTTAAACACAATAGGTACAAAACTAGGTGACTCTGTCTTATTTATCATACATTTTTTTTTTCAGTCATTTATATACAAAGAACTACTCTACATGGAAAAATAATAAACAAATCCCATGGGTATGTTACATGGTAAACAGAGGAAGGAAAAAGAAGGGGTGGCAGGTGAGGGGGAGCAGCTCCAAGGGCCGACTCTTGGAGCTGACCCATCTGTTAGGGCCCTGGGCTACTCATGACTGACCTGCAAGACCAGAGGGCACCGTGGCCTTGGCTTCGGGCTCTGGTCCCATCAGGTATGTGTTCCTCCAAGCCGGAGCGGCTACCGAGCCAATCTTTGCTCTGGCACTTGCCTGTCTCGAGGGACAGCAGGAAGCTCAGAGATGATTTTGTGTAGCGTTAAAAAAATATATATAAAATTATAACGTGTGGCAGCTGGCTGTTGTTCAGGTGCTAGTCTTCACCGGGCTTCTCTGAAGGTAGCTAGTGCAAAAGGATTATACTTTGAACCACTACATATATGAAGCTTCAAGAATATCCAGATTCTATGCACAATATATGCAGCATATATTTTAAAGTTACTTTTTTTTTTTAAAAAAAACAAAAATCCAAAAAACACTTCCCCAAACCTGCATCCTCTTCAAACTCAATGGGATAATCCCAGAGATTTCAGGTCTCAGATACTCAATGCAGCAAACATCAGGGAGAGTCACCAGTAAAGTGACAACGGCACACCATCGAGTCCTGCAGATGCAATAAGAAGGGGAAAGAGGTTGTACCCCATCCCACACTCCCCTAGGAGGCTTGAAAAAGACGGCAGGAAAGCCTATTCAGTTTCCAGTCCTGCTTTCCAGGTGGGTTATGGGATGTGGAAAAAACTGTTTTGTACCAAGCCCACAAGAAGGCAGGTAGACAGCATTGGCCCATCCCTATAAGTAGTGACAGATCTAGGAAAAACAGCAACAAACTGCTGGCGTTGCAGGCAAACAAGGAAATCGTGGAGCAAAGAAGCCTTTGGATTCACTAATCCTTTCCCCAGCTTCCTCAGGAGTTGGCACCGATGCTCCCAACCTCTTCACCCACCTCAGGCACACGAGCACGGAAGAAGATGCTGCCCCGTGTCCTCCTCAACTTGCCCTGCCTCATCCTCACAGCACAGGGCAAAGCTGCCCAAATTTGGGTCCGCTCCCCACTCTGCTCCTGACCAGACTGGAGGAAAGCAAGTGGCCTTTGCTCACAGCAGCTTGTGGGACAACAAATGGGCACACACACAAATCGGGACTCGGGACCCAAGAGGAAAGGTCAGCTCCAAAGAGCCCAGTTCTGGCAGAGGGACCAGGGGCAACCTGGAAAGAGGCAGGTCTGCTGACCACAGAGTGGGCATCAAGCAGCATAAGTCAGTGAAACTGCAGCCAAAAGGAAAGGAGCTTGATTTTACTCCCTGACTGCAGGGGCAATCTCACCTCTCACCCTTTAGTCTTGTCTCCCTGCCTCATTTTAGTCATTTTTAATCATCCAAGAGGTGTTTCTTGATGCTTGGACAGATCTGCAGAGGGATCATTTTTAATTTGATTCTGCTAAATATCCAGGAGCTCAACAGTCAAAGCCCATTCAAAGCCCAACATAAATGAGGGCTAAAGCACAGAGCAGCAGCAACTGCTGCCTGCAAAATTATGAGGGACAATTTTAACCAGCCAAATTGTGGCAGGTTTCACATCAGCTCCAGTTTGGGCTGGAACAGAGATAAAAAGCTCGAGGGAGGGAGCAACATCTCCTTCGGAGCACTCCAGCCTCCCAGCGACACTTGTGCAGCTCACTGGGAGGTGGGCAGTGCCGAGCCCGGGGAGGACAAAACGAAGGGCACGTGCTCCAGCAGTGGGATCCTCAGCTTTAAAGAAGGGCACCTGTACAGGTGGGCTGGCAGGAAACTAGAAGATGGACCATTTTCTTGTTCCCTATCTTCCTTTTCCCCAAGGGACCAAAGGTTCAGAGTTTTACAAACCTAGTGTTGCCCTTCTACCACCTACCAGGGCCAATCCTCTGTCCCCTCAGCAGGGGGAAGATGCTCCAGGGAGGCACCTTGCTGAGGAACACAGGGAAGATGAGAAGCTTGGATACCTGGTAATTAGGAAACCCCACACCCTAAGACAGCAATTCCACCCCCACTGAGCTCCAGTGAGCACCAGTTTCAGGCAGGGAATGTGCGTGGGAAGAACCAGAAAAAAATCCTGTCCTTTGCCCTCTCACTCAAGTACAGGACTGCACCATCAGGTGCTTTAGGGCTGGTAGGTGTTTCTTATTGACTATTCAAGATATTGGCTACAGAGAGACCCATCTCTGGTCTGGTCCTCGGGGATTCGTATCGCTGCATCCTAATCCCATTTCCCAAGGATCACAGTGAAGTCAGGACCAGGGAGCTGGGGAAGCAAGCTGTGCCTACATCAACCATCCGGAAAGAGGAATACAAAGCAGTCATGTCCAGTTGGAAAGAAAACATTTTTCACCACAATTCTGGGCTCGTGTAAGTCACACTCCACACCGAGCTGGGAAGGTAATGGGAGGCCAAAGCCCTTTGCTTCAACCAATTCCAGGCAACTGCTGTAAGAAATGGGCTGACAGAGAAGATTTCTGGCCATTCCCCCACCTCCACACTGCTCATCGTGTCCATACCCACAAAAGCTAATGGGAAGTACCCATTTCTGCAATCTGTACTCTCTAGGAAGTGATATGACTTGCGTATTTCTGCTTCAATAAATTAAAAAGAAAAAAAAATAACAAGAGAGGAAAAAATCCAGCCTGCACAGGCTGTTTCCCCTCCTAGAACTCATCGTCAGAGCTCAGCAGGAGGGTCTTCTCATTGTCACGCGCGCCCGAGCAGCTGTGGGAGCGCGAGATGATGTGGCCCCCGTTGCGCCAGGGCGGGCCGTGCTCCAGCGTCGACTGCTGGGTGTACTGCTGGTAGGCCGGCGAGAAGTTGTGGATCGCGTCCTGGACAATGTCATGAGGGTTCATGGTCTCCTTGAGGCTGCTGGAGATGCTCTTCATGGGAGCGCAGCGACCTGCCGGGGCGAGATGAGGAGGGACACGTGGAGCACACTGCCACCTCGGCCCGCACTCCCTAGCACGGGGGCGAGGGGAGCAGGGCACTCGCACACAGCTCGCCGCATGACCTCCCTAAGGGCTTGCTCAGGAGACACCACCATGAGGACCGTGCACAGCTTTGCAAGGAACCTGGAACCACGGGCCCAGCCACGGAGAGGCACGGGAATCCAGGAGCAAAGGAGAGACACGTCGTGCAAGTGAGAGGTGCCCACAGAAGAGCCCTCCGCTGCGCACTACCTGGGTGCGACGCAGCCACGTGGGGCGGCACTTCTGTAAAGTGCTCCGGAGGGTAAAAACTGAGGAAGCTCTAAAAATACAGGAGAAGTGGCCCTTGCCATTTCCACCCAGTGTGTACTAGATTGACAGGCAGTAAATATAGTCAATGTAAAGGCATCCATGGGAAAGGAAGGGAACAGGCAGCAGCGGAGGACCTCATGGTGGCTGGAGGGCGTCACAGGGACACGGTGAAGGAGGCAGCTCGTGGGGTCCCACACAGCAGTGCTGTGGGCAGAGGAAAGCTCTGTGAGGAGCTATTGCTCCTGGCCTTTGGGGTCCCATCTCCAGCCTGGCCGCTGGCTCTGCTCTCACCCTGAGGATGAGCTCCCCAGGAAGGCCCCCTGGGCGCCGCTTATTTGTGGCAATTAGGAGGGAGAAGGCGAGCGTGCAAATCGGCTGCTTTCAGACCTTGTGCAATTCTTTGCAAAGAGAGGAGTTTCACACAGCCCCAGTGTATAAACACTCTGATACCAGGTTATGGCACTGCCCAAGCGCCTGCTTTACACCTTGCGCTCCAGATGCCCTAGAGCAGCTGCGTGAGGCAGTCAAGTCACAACCTGCAAGTTGCAGGTGACTTGCAAGTCACAACCTGCAAGGGGGAACAAGGGGCAGAGCAGGTAGTCGGCAGGCTGGTAACAAGGACAAGAGAGCATCCCAGTGAGCACCAACCGAGACAAACACAGAGCATGCTGCACCTACCGTATGGCCCGTATGATGGAACGGCTGCATCAGGGAGCAAGGCAGAGAAAAGAGGAAGAGCAGGGAAAGAGAGAGAGAGAGAAAGAGAGAGAGGAAATAAGAACAGAACAAGACCCGGCACCAAAAGCTCCCCAGTTGTGTTGGCCAACAGCTCGTACCTCCATCACACACAAACATCACCCCCGCTTGGTGCGGCCACTATCCTGCCCTTCCAGAAACTCCAGGGCTCTCCGGGATGGAGGGATCATCCCCAAGAACACTGCTCAAAGGCTGCAGTCTTCTCACAGCACGATCCCCTCTCCCTCCCCAATGGGAAGGGACCCCTTATCTGGAAAACGTCATATGAAATGGCACAGACTGGGCACAGGAACATCCAGTTTCCCAGAAGTAATTTCCTGCAATGACTGTGTAGACAGGGACTGGGAAAAGGGAGATGGAAGATCCTACTCCCCCAGACCAAACACATTGCCAAAGAATGGCCTCATCTCCCTGACCTCGAGTCAAAACAGGACCTGCTTCAGGCCCTGTCCCTTCTTCCTTCGGTCTGTTGCACAACCCGGAGCCATGGAGTTCCCCTCTGGGGAGACAGGAAGGACAAGCCCACTCTACCCAAAAGCAGCGACGTCTTGCAGCCCCGAGGTCTGCAACAAGCCACCGTGGGCGGCACGCTACGGAACTGAAAAGGGAACAGCGCAATTCAGGCCAGGCCTGCGGAGCCCTTGCACAACGCGGCTGTTCGGGCGCCACGGAGCAAGGGATGCTCTGTTTTTCCAGGCGCCCAGGGCGACAGTCCTATCTGCTGCTCCAGGGCCCCACCGTCACCCAGCCCCGCTGCCCCACAGAGGCGTCACGTGGGAGGTGTGGGAGCGTGGCCCACCTTGCGCGTCGAGCCTCTTGTCGGCGTACGCCCGGTAGGTGAAGGCATGGCGCAGGGCGACGGCCGCGAAGAACATCTCCACGCAGATGATGAAGTCCTGGTAGCCGGCAGCGACGGTGCCCTCGCCCACCGACACGGTGGCCGAGTGGATTTTGGGGATGGCGCCGCACTTCTCCAGGATGGCCAGGAGCATCCCTGAACAGAGCGACAGGTTTACGTGGAAGGGCAGAGAACACGCTTGCATACCGAGTCCCAGCAATGGAAATGGCCACTCCGGTGTATTCCTGGGATTCCTGTGTATTCCTGGGATTCCTGTGTATTCCTGGGATTCCTGTGTGTTCCTGGGTGCACGGCCATTTAACACAGAAACTACAAACAGGGCTGGCTGGATAACCCCCACTTACACTAACCTGTACTACAGACACAGGAGAAATAAGCTGAACAAATACATTCAAGCAAAGAATGTTCAAATATTGACTCTTTTCCATGATCTATGGAAGCAGCTGCTGCTACAGGAAGCAATCAGGTCGAGACGGGTAAAAAGCAGCCAGATATTTCTGTGAGTGATCTCAGCCCCTCCATTAGAGCTAGAGCAAAAAACGGAGATAACAGAGCTTTTCATTTTACACATCAATTTTATGGCACACGCTTGCAAAATATTCCTCCCTGTTCACAACCGGGTGCCTGAGAAACTGCAGAGAAGGCAGAGAGCACGAGACCAGAAGGCTCAAGATGATAAACTGGATGGTTTATGAGCTTGTCCGTACATAAGGAGGATGGGCCATGCTCCAGCTGCCTGAATTCCACCTAAGGTCCGACTTTATTAGTCTTTGGAGTGCAACTCAGTAAGTCTAAGTGGAGCATTGGACAGGGAAGTGCTCAGAGCCTACTAGTAAGAAACACTAAGCTTAGATGGAGTTTCAGCTTTCCGAATATGCCTCTGTATGCATCTTGATGTGCATATTTGAACACTCTTTGGCTCAGCAGTGGTTCTGTGGCAGCACAGGGTGCTTTCAACTACAGTGACGCTTCACAGGGAACACAGATGGGTGATTAATATTTGATTTGTAGAGCTCTAAAGAAAATCCTAAAAAAATAGTGCCACTTCAATCAATACAACAGCAGCATGCAGACAAGATCTTGGCAGCTTAGGCTTCAGGATTGCTTCAGGAATGCAAAGGGCTCCTCAGACCAGCAGCTGATTTGGCCAGGCAGCTGTGTGCATGTACATGCACGCAGAGGGACACCGAGGAGCAGAGAAACAAAGATACCAGTGAGCGAAACAAAGCTCTCCCAGAGAAAAGCAACCCGAGACTATAACCAAACAGATTCAAAACAAAAATACAAACCCAGAAAGACAGAAGAGCTATTAATTAGCAGCTGCTCCACCACTTCTAACACATGAGCCCCCGCAGAGATACCTTTGTGCCTGCAGAGGGAAGGGGAGGGCAGCTCACCTTGCCAGAAGGACAGGAAGATGACCGACTTCACCATGAAGAACTTGAGGACTGGGCTATAGGGGCTGAGCAGCTCGCGGGTGGCAAAGTAGAAAAGGAAGAGGGCGTAGAGCGCCAGGCTCACGGAGATGTTGTAGATGATGGTCACGTAGAGGTAGCCACTGGTTACGCTGAAGTGAGAGGAGAGAGGAATGCCTGGAAGGTCACAGCAATCCCAGCTTTCTCCTTTCTTCTCCCACTGGGGAATAACAAGACTCCCCTTCCTTCTTGTCTCCCCATCCTGCTCCGTCCCCAAAACTGAGGTTAAAAATAAAAAGGAAGCAACAGGTTTACCCCCCTGTGCACTTTTCTTATGTACTCACACTCAGCCTGTGAGCCCCACCACCCTTTCCCACGGCTCGGCCTGCACACAGACAACAGGCAGAGCTGGGCAGAGAGGAAGGCGACCCCTGCGCAAACTTACTCGAAGTCTCCGTCCTGGTACTTGCCGAAGGCCTGAAGGATGACCGTGCTGATGGCCATGAGGGGCTTCACCACGCAGAACTGCAGGGTAGCCTACAGGGGTGAGAGAGGGCGCAATGAGAAGGCAGGAGGCACAAGGGCCAAAATCCCAAAGGAGTACCCAGGACGCCCGCTGGGAGAGCTTAACGGGGCAACCCACACTGGCCCCACCAAGGAGTCCAGCCCTGCTGCTTGCCAGACGTTGCCCTGGAAGGCTGCAGCTCCCAGCGGCAAACGGAGATTCCAAGGAAGCACGTGTGCTGCCCAGGACAGCAGGAAAAGCCTCTGCTGAACAGGCTGCAACCAGGAGCTACTCAGCTGCTCTCTGCTGTTTCACAGGCTGCTGCCACTCGTTTACACCCGGTAGCTGCATGAAAAAGTCCCACATTGTACTATGGCACATCACCAACTTCCTGGGCTGTACCCCATTAAGGAGGGAAGCAAACTCCAATCCATACTTTCTACAAAGCTAGGCTCTCATAGGAACTCAGCTAGGCTCTCAGAGGAACTCAGTTCTGTCAGGAGAAACTTGGACAACTCGCAGCATATTAAGGAGTATCATAATAAACACTGTAATGTGTGCTGCCAGACAGAGCTATCTTGTGTCACTAGAGTCATCTTTACTGAATCTCTCTAAAGGCTCCAGAGAACTTGAAATCAGCTCTATCCACTCTGCCAGTAGATACCATGGGTATAAACCACTGCTCCTATCAGCTTTCCTTCTCTCTCAAAGCCATCCCAGGCTCCATCTTCCTGGAGAAAAGGGAAGCCAAATTTCAAAGCCCTAAGAGAGCAAAGGGTGGCAAGCCCAATGTCACCCTTGCCTCTCTGAAGGAGGCCAGAAGGGGCCGGCCAGGTGCTGACCTGCATGCTTGTGGGGAGAGCCATGCATGGAAAGAAGGCAAGGAGGAATAATTGCCCTGGACACGATGCAATTTGTTAGTGGTCATAAGACTTCAAGGAGATTAAAAACCCCAGCACAGGCCAGTTAGTGAGTCACTGTGAAGATGTGAACTGGAAAAGGTCAAGCTGATTGGTAAACAACTCTGTCCTCTGAGTTTCCCCTCCTTCCAATGTGGGGACGCTTTAACCATTTCCCTGCAAGCCAAACCACCACGTTATTTTTAGTCTCTTGCCCTGAGAAGATGCTAAGGCATAAGGGAAGCACATGGATGGTGTGTGACCCATCTGTGATGATCACCAGACATGGAAGCAGCAAAGAGGCTCCAAGTGTTTCTAGTCTTCGCTCTCGTGAAAACTTGTGCAGACAGAGCCAAGTGCAGCCAGTATGAGGATACTTGCCAGAGGCTCTGGGACATCTGAAACAAAAGGTCTAAGGCAATTTATTTCTCCGGGAGTTGTTCACCTTGATGGGATGTTATGTCTACTCATGACATTTTTAAAAGGTCAGTATTAAAATTAGGTTCTTGAAGAATAGCTAACGCTAATGGAATCAAAAATGGGGCATATGAATGAAGCCCAAAAGAAAGAGAAGTGTATTTGGAGTCACGTCAGAAATAAAGTATCAGTGAAGAAAAATGGACAGCCATGAGGGCAAGATTATAGGACAGGGACAAATAGAAGGCAGAGAAGAAAGACTGTCCTTTGAAAAAAGGTCAATCATTCCATACAGTTTAGCGCTGGGTATTACAATGAGGCTGCACTGTAACCTCGACATTCCTGCATATTCCAAAAGACAGGAGATGAGGCATGATGTGGAAGAGAAGGCAGAGCAGGCAGGTGGATCCAATGACTGGAAATACAATGAACGGAGCCCTTTCCAAGAGCCAAACCTGCCTCATGGTGCCTCCAGAAAAAAAGAAAACTCATTCTCCTTTCAGCAGGTGAACAAAACCTCCTCACTCACCTCTATTTCACAGCAACCAGGGTTGCCTGAACAACAAGGGGGAACAGATTAGGGCTGCTCTGGGGTTCAGATCTGTCTCCTTCCCTCCCCCTCAACACACCCAGTGCAGCAGACACACACACACACACACACACACACACACACACACACACACACACACACACACACAGAGTGAGCACTCCTCGGTTCCTCCTACAAAATGTTGTGTCACGCTTACTCTCCACCCCCTGCTCCACTCCTAACCACAACAGCAGCGCTGGGAATTCAGGAGGCTGTTGCACAAGCAGGGTGTCTGCAACAAATAGAGGCCTCAATTTCTAGAAGTTGAGAACCTTTGTATTCCTGAAAGGGAAGAGGAAACCAGAAGCTCTTCCCAGGGTGAATATCAGACCCAGGAGAGAAACTGGGCCTATTGCCAGGTCCTTCTGCTTCAGGAGCAGGCAGAAAAAAATAAGACCATAAAAAATAAAAAGTTGTCTCCTCAGTTCACAGGCTGCTCTCAAAGCAATACTATAAAGCTGCTCAAACCAACCCTCTTCTCAAGAGCTCAGCAGGAAAAGTCACCACTGCCACCTCCCGCCTGCCCCTTGTTTCTGGAGGAGAGCAGAGTTCCTTCAGCCCATACCTGCTTGCAGAACCTCAGGAATCCAATAGAATAGGTCTTTCCCCACAGGCAGCAAGTCCCGTACACACAGCTGGACCTGAAAGAGCCAACACAAGATGACCATGTTCAGAGACGAGATGTGGGCTACAGCACAACACTCCCAGCCCAGCTCGTCTACCCCTCCATAACAGGGCTGCAGGATTGTTGCTTCCGCCAGCCACATTACAGTTATGGTCTTTCAGATGTTTAAAACAACATCTGGGCTGCACATAACAAACTCCTTTTTTAAACTAATATGGAAACATCAAACCTGGAGGAAGCACATGCACAATCAACATCCACTGAGAGCAAAAACGACTTAGAGGAGGAGGGAAAAGGAAAAGAAACAAAGGAGGAGGCAGGTGTCCCGAAAGGCTGTGAATCAGTCCAGCTTGCCTAAGAGGATGTGATCAGTCTGACCTGCCTCAGAGCAGGATGTTGGTAAATCGCCACCAACCATCCTGCCCAGTTCCAGCAGACACTTGCCACCTGACACAGATTTTGAGAGGCAGGGACAGGGGCATGGTAGACAGTCACAGACGGATGAGAGGCCTGCTGCAAGAAGGATGAATACTCACTCGATTGGTTTCCCTCTGATCTCCGACATGATGGAGCTCTCCCCTCCCAGGTACTCATAGCAGAGGCTGAGAAAGTTGTATATTACAAAGGCTGCAAAGACATCAAGCAGAGCAAAAATGACAACCAACTTTGAAACAGGTGGAGGGATCCAGAGCGCAGGCAGCGGAGCAAGCGTCAGCAGGGCCAGCTCAGGCAGCCTTTGGCCTTCCAAAGCACTCTGGAGTGTTTTCACTGCATGTGCCTCCCTACCTCAGCATTTACAAGCCTGTCTGAAGTGGAGCTTGGCCAAGGTCCCAGGCTAATTCCGCTTTTCAGGCCAAAAGCGTCACGGGACCATTTTCGACTGTGGCCCATCTCCGTTTGACTTGGCATCTGGAAAATGTCATCCTGTAGAGCGCTCCTGTACATTATTCCACGACATTAAACTGATACTAACTCAGATGGAAAAAAAAAAAAAGCCTTCTTTGATCTGTCTGCCACATCTTATTGAGTCCTGCACCCCTTTGAGGCAGTGAGCACTGACTCTGCAGCGATGGGCCTGCAAGTTTAGGTCTTGCAGAGACAGAGGGGCTCTGTTTTTATGTGTTTTTTTATCTGTTTTTTTTTATCTGTTTTTTTATCATAGCAGCTCTGTTTTTATGTGTGGTGGTGATTTTGGAAAAGCAGTCCCCGAGTTTCCTTTCCTCAGAAAGGTGGAAGTTCCTGCACACTGAGCAGCCACTCTGCCTTGCACAGCACCTTGATGCAGATGAGGAAGGGCCTTCACAGACGGGCTGCTACTATTCTGCCCCCATGGCCACTCTATTTGAGGCTCAGCTTTGCCAATACGTAGTGAGGTGAACACACTGTGAGGATGGCTCTTACCATAGCTGGAGACACATTTGCTTTTCAAGGCCCCCAAACCCACTTAACAGTGCACGGATGTAGCAGGTAAGAGCATTGTCTGCCACCCCCTTGGCTTGTTGTACTTGTTGCTGGACCCTGATACAGCTGCAAGATTTCTAGGGCAAGGACTATACTCCTAAGTGTCCACATAGAGCCCTGAGGCAGAACGATGGACTAGACAACCACCTGAGGGCTCTTCCAAATGTATTCTCCATGATAGGTGATTGCTGAAGTTCCCTGGCATCTCACTACGCCATCCTGTTGTGCTCCCTGGCACTGCCACGACGATGAGGTCTGGTAACTTGAGGTGCAAACGTCAGTCTCAGGGAATTCTGAACTAAGAAAAGAAGCCTGACAAGCCGGCCTCGCTGGACAGCTCGTTAATAGACCTGGACTCAATTCTCCCATGTGGATGAAGCGCCCCAGTCACAGACAGACACCAGCTTTAATTTGCTGTACAAGCATCCAAACTATGCCCTAGAAAAGAGGTGCTCAGCACTGCCCCAAACGCTCCGAGTCTCCTAACAGCCTATTAATGGCTTCTGCACGTGCCTCGCCACCGAGAAGGCTCCAGCGCATAAAAGGCTGCAGTGTATCTGCTTCCCTTTATGTAACTGGGATATTGTTATTCTGCCTGTAATCCTTGTTATTGAACAGAGTTAAGTATGTTCACACTACGTGATTCCGTGAAAGCCTTAATTAGGAAACACCAAGCATGGAAAAGCTATTTAAATTACTGTGGTAACCTCTCTGGCCTGCAGTTTTCCAGCAAGCTCTTTTAACTTGGTGCTGGTAGCTCCGAGCACCTCGGGGCAGAAAAGCTGAGTTTTTCCTCTTATCCTCCAGTGACCCCTGCCCTCTGCTGTGGTCACTGCAGCGCCAGGCGCCTGTTCCCACCACACCGAGGGGAGAGGTGACATTGGGGAAGGAAACAAACGAGCAAACAAGGGAAGAATCAAAAGGGGGGTGATGGGCACACACATCTGCTCCTGACATCTCCAAAATAAACAAGTGCAAAGTAAACGAGTGCAAATATTAAAGCTACCTGCACCAGCAGAGCAGCTCCTCTCCTCCTTGCTGATCCTCCCATTGCTGATCTGCATTCACCAGATGTGCTCATGACATCAGCGCAATGAATCTCCTCGCGTCAGCTACTGGCACCAGCTTTCACAGCGCCACGTGAAAGCGCAGCACCAAAACACGCCCCTCCTAACGCAGCCCCAAACGCCTGAAACGGCGCCGACGTCCCCGAGCGAGGCAGGGCCGCAGAGGCTCTTGCCAGGGCCGAGCTCTGCAGAGCGGGGGCTTCCTGCCAGCCCCGCACACGCGGGCAGGGTGCGGAGGGAGGGGAAATCACCAGGCCCCGAGCGGCCTCCCGAGGCACCCGCGCGCCTGCCGCGGCCCCTCCAGGCGCTGCCCGCACGGGACGCAGGGGCTGCTGCTCCCCCGAGCACGCTGACCACGTCCCCGCGTGCAGGAGCACCGCTCTGCAACGGGGGGCTCTCCAAAAGAGCTGCACAAACAGGACAGCTTAAGGGGGATACTGTTGGGAGGAGGCAGAAACTCTCCTCGACGCGCGCTGCCGGAGCGCAATTCCTCCTGCCCGGTGGCTGGACGGCTCCTTTCTGGATGGGAGCAGAAGGGAAGTTTCAGTAGTGTTTACTGGAGAGCAACTGTTTTTCCTCATCCAAAATGTTAGCAGTATCCTCTCTGGCAGGTAACCAAGAGCAGCAATGAGTAACTCATCCTGAATACAGCACCCTCAGTCCTGCAAAGCACTCGGTGCATCAACGGCGTTAACGCACAGTGGCTGTGCTGTGGGATCAAATGGCTCTGCACTGATAAACTGCACTGGGAAAGCAGTAGCCAGAGGCTTGCTCTGTCCCACAAGTGCTGTTCCAAAAGCCAGGAGCCAACCAATTGCTTTCAATAGCCAAGCAGAATCCAGTTTTTGGCTCTATACTTTCCTGAAACTGAGGTCCCCCCACAAATCATAAATTTGGTTTCTAGAGGGCATAGAAGGCATAGGAGTGAGGCTCAACAATCCTGTCGCACTCAGAGGTCCTTAAAAGAGAGAGGGTCATCTCTGAGAAAGCCACGGTCAACCACACGGCAACACTTCATTTCAGTGCATGAGAGAGAGGCTTTCATGATGTCCCCACACTCGGGGACAAAACACCTCTCACTCTCCCCTAGCAGACTGCTCCCACCTCTCCCATCTGCCTGGCCACGCTCACCTTCATAGCAGTCCCGTATCGTGCCAAAGTACACGTAGTACTGGTCGTTGGTGAAGAAGAGGAGGCTGAGCCACGAGTCGAAGGCGTAAATGGGCACTATGAAGAGGATGCGAACGATGTAGCGCTGCTCGTTGGGACAGCTGTAGCAGCGGAGGTGCATGTAGATCTGGGAGCAAGGGAAAAGGACGGACAACATCAGTGGCACAGTGAGCAGATGGGACATAGTGAGGCCAGAGGGTCAACGCAAATAGGAAAAACAGTCTCTTCACTCCATCAGGTCTCAATTTCCTCCACAAGCCTCAAGGTGATAAGCATCAAATCTCACTGTTATCTTTCGGCACCCACACAGCATTGTTTAGTTTGCAGGGAGAAAGTGGAGGACAAGGAAGCGGAGGCATTTCTAACCCCGCTTCTCACAGGCAGTTAATTTACTGCCATTACCATCATCACCTTCCTCACACTCTCTTATTCATACTCACTTTTTCCCCAGCATCAGCCCTAAATTTCTGCTATGCTGTTTCAAGCAGCTAAGATCCCTGACACTGCAGGCTCTTTTTCATTTCACAGCAAAGGAGCACGCACTCACGTGCTTACGTTCACCCTAAACACTCCCCAGGCAGCTTCCAACACTTTCTAGACATTCACCTCCAACAACCTAGAGGAGATCCTCGCTGTTTCTGAGAGCTGAGAAGCTAAAGCCTCTCCCTGCTCAAAACCCAAGGCGTCCATGCCCAGTGCCAGGCACGGAGCATCAGCCCCAGGGAGCAGCAAGCGGGTGCTCGGGGCTGTGCTCGAGGAGCGATGCCACCGCTCTGCCCAGCTGCCCCTGTGCATGCCAGGCTGAGGGGAGCACAAGGCGCCTCCCACCCTCCCAAGCTGCTTATCCTTTATTAAACCCCCCACCTAAGACGCTTTCTAACAGCAGATCCGCCTCCTGAGCGGGTTATGAGCACAGCCTGAACACGAACTGCTCCTGTTCATGGCCTAAAGAGGCCATGACAGCACCAACCAGAGCAGCAGGAGAGCTCTGGCTGACCAGAAACAGGGTGCTCAGGGCCAAAGCCTCCCGAGAGCACCCTAAGCAAGGCTGGAATTGGCAGCACCTGGATTATTACTGTCTGACACGGCCCAGCCCCCAACTGAAGCTTCACCTTGCACCAGAGCACCGTGGAGGTGCTCTGGGGTCTAACAGAGCTCACGTACATCGGTGCTCTCACCTTCTCCTGCTGAAGCAGGGGGGCCGTCTCTACCCAGCTCCCTGCCTCTGTCTCTCGCTGCTTCCTTGGCCAGGTTGCTTCAGAATCAACTAAAGGGCTCAAAACATTTGCCTGTTCTCCCCAACACAAGAGGAAGTCACAAAAGCTTCATTCCATGACAGAACAGTTGGGAATAAACTAATAAATCTTGGCAGTTTCTTTTCCCTGTGACAGTCGCAGGGACCCAGCTCACCCAGCACAGGGACAGCTGACACCAGGGCTCTAACGACTCGGCCCTTCACCCTGTGCATGTCCCACAAGCCCTGCAATCCATGGGCCCCAGAGAGCTTCTAGGGCAGGAGCCGCTCCAGAGAGCTTCTAGGGCAGGGCTACAGCACCTTCCCACCAACGCTGCCTCTCCAGCACCAACCCCGTGGCTTCCTCAGGGAAAGGCCCTAACGCCTCGCTGTGTGACGCTGCCTGCATGGGAAGGGCTCCTCCTGTCCACAGCAGGTGAGCCGTTTGGGCTCTGAAACTGCAGCATGGAGGACACTTGGAATTGCTACCCAAGCTGCTCTAACCGCAGGTGTCACTCTTACTCATCAGTGACTAATCCACTTCTGAACTTCGCTGGCCCCCGTGCTCCACCAAAGGGCTGTCGTTTTCTCAGTGTTAGTCACCACTCTGGAATCCACTTGACCCACAAGCACTAAACACAGGTTGATAAATAACAGGGCTCGCGTTTCCCCACGGTGCTCCTCTGTTCACATGACAAGCGCATGAGGAAGAGGTGCAGAACAGGATGCAGGGTTTGACTTGTTCTGGCTCCCAGAAAGAGGGGAGGGGAGAAAAATTAAAATAAAACGTTTCCTGCTGCTCCTTTCCACAGCAGTTCAGGCCGTGGAATCCACTGGCACGCAAGATCAAAGCAGGAATGCCAAAGGACAGCTGACCTCCTTCATTTAGCTAGCAGTTGACACAGTAACAAAACAGCAAGATGCAGCCAGACCTGAGAAAAAAATGGCTCCAGATAATGCACCTTTCTACAAAAGCTCAAGAGATGACCAAGTGTTTTACACCCGCTCACTTTAAAGATCTTGCTTCCTCTCCAGTCAGACTAAGAAACTGAACCAAGGTAAAAAAGGCTCTCAGTAAAATGCTGCCAAATTTCATCAGCACAGACGATATGCGAGACCTCGGAGGAGAGGCTTCATTCCCACTCCAGAGTCTGCAAACCTCCATCTCACACTGCTGTGACACATGTCAGGGTGCCATCCCTATTCTCCCACGTGGGGAAAGGGAGATGATGGGCCACAGCTCCGCGGTTTTACCTGATGGCAGGTGATGAGCAAAGCTGTCCACACGAAGAAACCTGAGATGGCCTGGGCCGCGGTGGTCATGAGGAATATGGGCTGCTCCACAGCTGTGGGTCTGCCATCCTCCGGCAGCCAGGAGAAGTTGGGAGCCACGGCTGCAGGGGTGGCAGTGGAGCCCAGCCTGGGCGCTGCGGTGATGTCGGTCATCACAATCATGGTGCTTCTTTGTGGGAGGCTCTACCAGGGCAGCCAAACACCAAAGCCTGGTGAGGAAGAGAAGCAAAGAAAGGGACTGAAGTCACCTGCAAGGACTCAGACGCACAGCAGCAAGATGCCTTTCACTTGACTGTTCAAGTGCTTTACACACAGCAGCTGGAGCAGTCTGCTGCCACCCCGCCGTGCTGCAACTGCTTATACAGGACCCAGGAACCTCTTTACCACTCATCACAGCATCCCTGAGTTCAGGGACGCTGACACCACTGCTGTCACCATCCCTCTGCAATAAAAGCATCTGAGGACAAGAAGAACACTGCACACACCAAAGATCAGGGCAAGTATCTAAAGCATCCATGCTGGCAGATGGCCAGCACACCTGAGCTCAAAGAGCCCTGCTCTCCACCAAAGCTCGGGCTACTCTTCTCTGCCCTGAAAAGCCAGAGTCTTAGTCTTACAGTTGCACCTGAAAGACTGCAGAAATTCAGTTCAAGGATGGACTTCAAGAGCCAAGCAACCACCCTCAGCACTGACCAGAGCATGGACATGCACCACAAAGTGTCACTGCGCACCAAGGGACAAAGTGAAACACTCTTCATCCTCCAGCAAGCAGCCCCTACCTCTCCTCTGGTGCCACTCAAACCGTACCCAGCACGAGGTGCCTTCCCCGGGAGGGTACGCGCTGGAAGCTGTGGGTGACAGAAAGGGGACGAGGAAACAACGCTCTCCCCAACCTCCCCGTGAGCTGGTACCCTTAGCCGGCCTCTCACTAATTCTCCCAGCTTAGCATTGCTTTCTACGTGAGCTGCATTGAACTCAGCTTAAACACTTGGCCTTTACAAGCCAGCTGGCCCGGGAAAACACACCCAGAACGCCAAGCTGCACAGGAGTCCGGCACAGAGCGACACCCGGGCACTTCCGAGGTGAGAAGCGGTTTTCACTCAGTGGAGCTAAACCTTACAGGCCCAGGATCTCAAGCCTCTAATATTTTCAATGTGGTTGTAAAGAGGCACCAGCATGACCTCGGGATCGGAGGAAGACGACGCTGCTGCACCCAGATCTCAGGCACTGGTCAGTCCTACAAGCCAGGAGAGCTGCCTCTGACAAGGATACTCTAAGGACTCTGTTATCAAGGGGTACAGCCCAACACTGCTTCCCCCACCCCATAGCCTTGTCATAGTTTTCAGGACATCCTTTTTTAACAGCCCAATAGACAGTTCTTACACAGATCTTCTAGCTCCCAATACTGGAAGGGCTTTACAGAGGCCAGCAACCCATCACCCAATTTACAGCTGCCACAGGGAAAGACATGCGAGCTCACGGCAGAACATAAGAGCATCAATCTGCAAATAAACCGTCCCCCAGCCTTCCTTCACCTGAAGTCAGAGCATAAAATGCAGAAGAGCCACCCAGCAAAACCAGAGGGCCCTGGACAAACTGTTTCCCCAGGCATGCTGAGATAAGGTGCGCAAATGTCCTCTCCAGCACAGCCTGCTCCAACCCACATGCCTGCACCAGCCTGATGCGGCCCAGGACACCTGCCAGTCCATTTCTCCTTTCAAGTCATGGGAAACAACTGTGCTCACCTAAGCAGATACCCTCTTGCTACAGAGGGGGCTGCACAACTGCTGGGGGCTAATTTAGAAGATAAGCGTTACATTTAGCTCTTTTTTTTTTCCTTTTCTTCTAAGTCATTTTCTAAGATATCCCTGCTGTGAGTTACAGTTTTTCTAGTGCACGAGGGCAATTCCTCTCCAGTCCCGACCGGAGGAGGACACGAAGCCGCCAGGTTTCGAGTTTCAGAGCACACACACACAGCCTAGATAGCACCTGTAGGGTAACCTCGGCACAGGTCTGCAGAGCTGAAGGCTGGACGGAGATGTCAGCAGGTCGTGGGGCTTCTGCTGCTTTGAGAAGGAAGGGATTTTTCCCCAGGTGAATTCTGCGGGGACTCGGGAATTCTGCTCACACGCGGCACTGACGGGGCTTCCTACGAGCTGAGGAAGGGCACATCTACCCTGCAATCAGGGCAGCTGCACCGGTGGTTAGCCTGGCTCCAGGCAAAGCCCTGGCCCCTGTGCCGAGGCACATCCAACGGCTGCCCAGCCCTCCTTTAGGGTACAGTGGAAAAGGCCTCACCGGGCAGCAGGAGCAGGGCCCGCAGCCCCGTTCTCCAGCTCATCCAACCGCACTGAGGGCGCAGGCCCAACTGCAGCACCAGCAACTCGGCAGAACCGGCCCCGAGGAAGCGAAACCCTTCTCCGCACCCGAAGAAACTGAAACAGAAACAAACCCCGTGGCCGCTGAGGGCTAAGCATCCGGAAGCGAGGACACTTGGTTCCCGCTGTACACACAGCCTTACTGCTGCCCCCTTGTGATTAAACACCTGCTGCCTTTAATTAAACCATTATGCATCATTTCACAGCTACCCCCCTTTAAGTCACAGGGTCACTGAAACTAGTAATTCTTTCCAGGGCTACAGTCCTCATGCGACTACCAGAGAAAAGGGTTTTGTTGGGGATGGGAACAAGGTAGCAGATATAAATACAAGCAGGGCAGATGAGTGGTCTGCAGTGTTACACGCAGATTCAAGCTAGGAAGGACACAGATTCAGAGCAGGGGAGGGAAGTAAGGAAGGGACACCCAGCTTGGCCTTCAGCCAAATTCACTCAATGTTCTCATCTCCAGAAAACAGGACTGCTTCTCCTGATGATGCCACCTGTGTGAAACCTCGTGTGAAACCGCAGCTGTGGCCAGGGGAGGGTTTTGACGTGGCTTCCACACAACCTTCCCGGCTGCCGCTTTCCACACGCGGCAGCGCGGTCCCCAGCCCGAGAACATCAGCTCTTGACATCAGAACAGTCAAGAACTGCCTGAAAAGGCCAGAATAAGTATTTACCAACCAAACAGGTGATGAATTAAGCAACAGTGGAACACTAGGAAGCACGCAGGCCACCAAAGCACGGGGCTCGTTTGGCAGCTGCAAGGGGGGCAGCTCGCGCTGTCCTGTCCTGCTCAGCACAGCGGGAGGCAACACGGGACCCTGGCTCTTCACAATCACTGTACGCCAGCCCAGGGACCCCTTCGAGCTCCCCGAGGCACGAGCATCGTTATGAAGAGGACACACACTTGCTGTGTGGTGCTACTGCGTGCTACCCTATACCCTGTTTAAGACATAAATAACAGTTGAGGTCAGAGGAGCCTTAACTAAGTCGGAGGATTTCAGCTTATTCACTATGACCAGCTCACTCCATTGGCTCCCTTCTTTCCTTCAGAAAGGGCAGCACCATGAGGCCAGGCTTGCGCAGATCCCTTGGCACACCGCGTTGCCAGACGCGTCTCCACCGTTGTACAACGGGACTCGAGCCCAGTACAACATCAGGAATGGGTTTCCAGAAAAGGTGGTGCCTGCCTGGGAGCAGGTCAAGCAAACACAGAGTATGGACAGACTGAGTAGCCTTGGTCTGAGCAGTTTCCCTCACATGTGATCCAGTGGGTTGGGTGTTTTCATTGAATGCTTAAAGTTGGAAGGGACCTCCAGATGTCATCTAGTCCAACCCCCCTGCACACGCAGGGTCACCTAGGGCATGTGGCACAGGGCTGCATCCAGGTGGGTTTGGAAGATCTCCAGAGAAGGAGACTCCACAACCTCTCTGGGCAGCCTGTGCCAGGGCTCTGTCACCCTCACTGTCAAGGATTTTTTCCTTAAGTTCCTGTGGAACTTTTGGTGCCTCAGCTTGTGGCCATTTCCTCTAGTCCTGTCACTGTCCACCACTGAGAAGAGGCCGCCCCCTC
>VZSG01000481.1:598023-635051 GCA_013398315.1 Nothoprocta pentlandii | reverse complement strand
AAATATATATATATATATAAAGAAAGGATCCCAAAAGCTGGACTACTGAAGCTGAAGAGTTAGGGAACTTTGCCCTGAGAAATAAAAGATGATGTCCTGTGACTGGGCAAGAAGGACACTGATAGATGGAGGTGCCCAATCAAGCACAGGCATCTGAACCACCTCGCAGCAGGAATCCATCTGAACCAACCACCCAAGATTGGGTTGGGCCCAAAGTGCCCCTTACTCTCAAGGGAGACAAAGGGGAACTTCTAGGGCTGATTCCTCTCATCCTAACAGACCAGAATGCTAAAATGGTACAAGTGTCTGTTTCTCTCTCTCTGACAACACCATGCACCTATATGGACTTTTCCAGCTGCAGAGGTCAGACTTCCAGGCATCAGGAATCAGCCAGGGAGGCAACTGTGTTGCAATCTGACTGATCAATAGTAAAGATTTAAGCCACAACAGTATAACCATTACCCCGTTTCAGAATTAACATCCACATGGAACATGTAGATCAAAACCACATCGCTGAGGCTGGTTTTTCAATTGCTGAAAATCAAAAGATTGTGGTAGCTTACAGTCGTTCACACATGGAAGCTGCACTCTGAAAGAACGGAGAATGGGTATCTTCTTGTACAAATTTAAGTTAACACAGCTAGGGAGTGTCAGGGAAAAGGTGGGCCAGCTGCTGAACGTGGAGGGTGCCCTGGTGAAGTAGGAGGCTGAGAAGGCAGAGTTACTAAAGGCTGTCTTTGCTGCTGTCTTTACTGACAAGGCTGGTGCCTAAGAACTACAGAGCACAGAGATAGGAGAAAAAAATGGGAGAAGAGGTTGGGAAGCTGGCACAGGCTGCCCAGGGAGGCTGTGGAGTCTCCTCCTCTGGAGATCTTCCCAACCCCCCTGGATGCCGCCCTGTGCCCCGTGCTCTGGGTGTCCCTGCTGGAGCAGGGGGGTTGGATTGGATGATGCCTAGAGGTCCTGCCAACCTTGACCATTCTGTGAATTCTGTGAAGTTTAGATTTCACCAAAAAGAAGATAAAATGAGCACAGATCTCATGGTTTTAGGTATTCTGTGTAAAAGGGCTATCCTCAGAAGACAAGGTTGGAGCAGAGTAGCTGCACGTAGACCACCAAGGCACAAGTTGGTCACTCCTGTGGCCTCCATCCCTTTCCCAGCACCTCTGGGCTCTGCAGCAGCTTCCACAGGCCCATCTGCACAGAAACACACACATTTGGTCCAGAAAGCACCTCCCCATCCTATAAATGAGACCACTGCTACAGCAATCACTGTGACCACGTGGGGATCCGTGAGCGGCCCCTCTAGCTGCCCAAGGACCCCATGAGGGGCCCACCCTGACACCATGGCCAAAGGGAAAGGTTGAGCTGGGGAGTTAAGGCTTTCCCAAGGTCCCAACCTGACCCTCCATGGCCTTGCAGCTTAAACACGGCAATTCCTCCCCCGAATAAAAGGAGGTCTCTGCTTCTCGCTGCAGCCATAATGAAAAAGTGATACGTGATTTTTACCTGTCCGTCTAGAGCAGAATCACACAAGCAACAAGTAATAACGTGAGCAGCAGATCCCAGCGCACAGGGTAAGCCTGCCCCTTGGGAAAACTCATATTAAATAACAGCATTCGCTTTATGGCTACAACACTGATGGAGGCTGGTTTATTACAGATTTTCTTGTGTGCATCTTACTAAATCATCACTAAAGCACCATCTCACTAAAAGGACAAAATCTTCTACTCATTTTGATACAGTTCACTCCTTTTCATATATTTTCTTCTTTTAAATTCACACAACTTCTACTATTCCTAAGGACTTATACGCAAAAATACAGACACTCTACCTGTTTCACAATATTTCTGCTCAAATACAAGCTTCTTCAATATTATTACTGTATGGATATAACCACAGGGAATTATATCTTGAAGGTGAGTCTGGAGATGCTTGTTGCTTTAGCCCTTTTCTTTTCCCCAATATGCATAACAGAACAGAGCATATACTACATTCTGACCAAAATTATTTCTACCCAACAAGTTTTAAAACCAGCTTCAGGTTTCATACTACTTGAAAAACCCTTGTTCCCCATTTCCCTGTCCTAATGTAAGTGCAGCATTAATACGACTGAAAAGAACCTAACATATGTTGAATTCTGCCAGCAGGACAGAACTAAAAACACCACTTCAGACTTCTTCTTCCAGCTGAAAATTCAGCTGTCCAAAAATCAAAACAAACTTCACTCTCTTTACAAACAGAATGGTTGAAACAACCAATTTTAAGAAACAGTTTGGTATTAAAAAGCCAAGTCTTGGCCACTGAAATTCAGGTGAATGTTCTGCGAGGGCAGCTCCCACAGGTGAGAAGACCAAGCCTACCAAGATAAAACCTGTTTTTATGGCCTTCTGGTGAATGTGTGTGTGCGCACGCGGGTCTGTGTGTGTTCCCTGGGAAGGAAAAAAATGTCTCTCAAAAGAGGCTACATGAATTATTACTTTATTTAAATCGCTTCGCCCCAGGCAGGCAAAGAGATCACACAGTTATAAAACAATCTTGAGTCTGCCAACCATAAAGAAAGGAAAATGTGAAAGGCACAGGGATACTTAAACAAATGGAATTAATTCTGCTTTAACAGGTGCTTTGCTCCACAGTATCTGCACATCATCCAAAAGCATGTAAGGAAACACATCTCACATCTGTCATCTAGAGCTTAGTGTCTCTCTATTTCTTTCTAGGAGAAAACACATGTGAATTGTAGTATTTGGGGAGTTAGATGTTATTTTACTTTGCTTTTCATGTCCCACATACATCTGCACATTTGTTTCTCTTCAGCCATGAGAACATGGCTGACTTGAGGATGACCTCAGGGAAGAGCGATGGACTGACAAGGTCTAGCGAAGTTTGTGACTCATTAAGAAAAGGCATCGCCTGCAGCAATAAGCCAAAGAAATCAAAAAACAAGGAGGAGAAAATGGGTATTAAACTCATCTTATTCAAAACCTTTTGCTGCGTAAAAAATGACAAACACTGTGGGCAGTTTCAGTTTCTAAAACCAAGCTAACTCAAAAGGCAGCGAGGCCCAGCTCCGCTGCAAGCCGCATCCCAACCACGTGTCCTTCATTTCGGCATTCACTCGTGCTAAAAGCACCTC
This sequence comes from Nothoprocta pentlandii, assembly GCA_013398315.1. Lineage (NCBI taxonomy): Eukaryota > Metazoa > Chordata > Aves > Tinamiformes > Tinamidae > Nothoprocta > Nothoprocta pentlandii. The sequence goes on along the minus strand of VZSG01000481.1, from coordinate 631,915 downwards.
CCTCTGGCTCTTCAATAGTATTCTAAGACCACAACAAAATGAATTATCTGGAAATGTAGCTTCTAAATTATTTTCCATATCCTACACATGGAATTCGCTGCCCAACTCTCATTACGTTTTCCTTTCCTAAAACCTTAAATTCTCACTCAGCAGGACCTGTGAGGCAACGAAGGTGCTGGAGAACGCTCTTGCTCCAACAACCACCTGCAGGCGAGAGCCCCAAAGAAGAGAACAGAGATGCAACAGGCCCCACCACCACCACCTGAGGGGTTTATATGGGTTGCTTTTCTTCTTCCATGCAACTTATGTCATTTAAAAAGCACCTGTGTTAACAGGCTCTCCTCACTACACACCAAAGACTTCGATTTCCGACAGCTGCAATCACCACGTAATATTAAATTCAATCTCCCCATCTTCATAATAGAAGAAACTGAAAAAAAGGAAAGTGTGAAATGTGATTCATGACAGTGAGTTAAATGAGGCAACTTTAATTACAGGAGTCACAAGTATTGCCAGTCCAGACCTCTGGCAGATGAAGCTCATCATGTTCAGCATGAAATCTTTCAAGCTCCAAATATCAAGATTGCTTAGGAGGCAGTAGAGATTACAGCAGTTTTTTTGGTCCATTCCTAAATCCATTCTGTGATGGAGAGAGGGAAAAAACGACCACATCAAGAGACCTGCTCTATCAGTAATGTCACCAAAACAACAAAAAGCCTTCAAAATTCAGTTTTTTTCCTAAAAAAATAAATCTCGTTTCATAGAATACCTGTGCTGGTAAGCCTTCTACTAGCACTGTATTCATATCCCAAACATTTCCTTACAGGTATTTCTTCCTCCACTCAGCTCTGCTGAGGCCACATCTGGAGCATCGTGTCCAGTTCTGGGCTCCCCAGAAGCTGAGTGACAGGCAGTTCCTGGAGCCAGGTCTGTTAACCATGGAGAAGAAAAGGCTGAGGGGGATCTTACCAAAGGGTTGTAAAAACCCAAAGGGAGGGTGTGGAGAGAATGGGACCAGACTCTTTAGTTGTGTCCAGCAACAGGACAAGTGGCAACAAGTACAAACTGAATCCCAGGCAGTTCCATCTCCATGTGAGGAGGAACTTCTTCCCTGTGAGGGTGCCAGAGCCCTGGAACAGGCTGCCCAGGGAGGCTGTGGAGTCTCCTTCTATGGAGATCTTCCCAACCCGCCTGGATGCCGCCCTGTGCCCCGTGCTCTGGGTGTCCCTGCTGGAGCAGGGGGTTGGACTGGATGATCTCTGGAGGCCCCTTCCAACTGCAACCCTGCTGTGATTCTTTCTTTCTGCCACCTGGTCCTTGATTTACAAAGGAATTGCATCTTTCTTTTAAATAATATGTAGGCTCTTCCAAAATGTAGCATATTTCTGTTCTCAGACTTTTTTTGCAGGTAGGAATCACTTCCAGCTTAAATCCCATTCCAGTCCTTACTGGTCTGTTTATAAAGTCAGTATTTCTGGGCCCAAACTCAAATAGCTCTGAACAACTCTGTAGATAAGTAAAACAGTTATCTGTAGGGCCAGTTATTTCCTCCTCCTTTGGATCATTCTGATCCAAACAATTAATTACCGCCCTTATCCTGCAGTGCAGCCCTTCCCTGTTTCACAAAATACAGAGTAGCGGGCGAGCCCGGAGCACTGGGAGCCCGAGGAGACACGGAGGGCCCCGTCTGAGGGGAGGCCCCCACACAAACACCAGCACACAGCTCTCTGCAGTAGGGACAAGCAGAACACAAGCCCATGCACAGGCCTTTATAAGGCTATATAGCTTAAGAAAAAAAAAAAAAAATAGAAGGTTGGAAGCTCGTAATTCAGAAACCTAAAAATACTTGTTGCTGTTAGAAGGTGAGAAGGTGTAGGTGTCAATGGAGAACTGCACTCTGAGCTCTAATTCTTCTCTGCAGACAGTACAACACTAATTCAGTGTAAGAGAGGTCATAACCATCTCACAGCCCCCTATTTATTTTCATCAGTCTGCAATATCAGTGTTTTTTCCAATCCAACCGCCTCAGACCTGTGTCCAAGGTAAAGGGAGGAAAACACACAGGGATGTTCTTTACCAGTTAAATTCACAAACACATGAGTGCAACTAGAAACTCTCCCCTAAAGACAGAAGCTCCAAAATGCCCATTTTAGCACATGGAATACAGTTGTCAGTGATCTCCTCTGTTCATAAAAGCGGGAGGCCAGAGGAGCTTTGCACTGCACCCTAAAGCAAACAGATTTGGACTACTTGAGAACAAGGATTACAAAGTCCAAAGCTCCCTATGGAAAATGCATTGCTAATAGCTGCCTTCTTCCTTTTTATTTTTTTCCCTCCTTTTTCCTACCACAATGACTCCAGCCCCCAAATTTCCCTGATTTCACAACAGCAAAGCTGAGGGGAAAGATGGGGTTCTTAAGCATACCCGAAGATTTCTTATGTGCTCATGCCAACCAAAGCCACACAAAAGCTGTATATAACACAAACTCACACGCTCCAAAGACATGAGAGATTGGGGACTAGAAATTGGGGAAGTAAGAACCTCCTAATGAAGAAATTTTAGGAACAAAGGTAGGCATGGATCCCAATGTGCTGTGTGCAAATACTGCATAAGGTATAAGGTGTATTATAAATGGGAGCCATCGTAGAGTGCAGCTCTGAGCGCAGGAAGGTGCAAACCAGTTGGGTTCAAGCTCTTGGTGCTTCGCTCCCCACCTGCAGAGTTCATCATCCGGCCAGTCTAGCTGTCCTGCTGGAAATTCCATAGGAGCCAGGACCAACCCACACCCAGGTCTGCTCTGTGCTGACCCCTGAGGAAGCAGATAGATCAGACAGGTTCAAAACTGATCGTCTTCTGAGTCTCCTCCAATTTCCCAACGATGGAAGTAAGGACCAAATTTCAATACACAACATCTCCTGGAGCTGTCCCAGCAACAGACTGCAGCACGAGAAGCCCGTGTGGAAAATTCACACACACCCACATATATATATATGTGGGTGTGGGTGTGTGTATATAAATATATATATATATTTAGAAGCTGATTAATACAAGCTACTATAAAAACCAACATAGCATAGTGAAAAGCTAAATTCACGCATTTGCTGCTTTTTACAGAGGCAGATTTGCAATGGGGAACTTGGTCCGAAAAGTCTTAATTTATCCTTGGCAATTTACACTGTTTTCACAGAAATGATGTCGAGAAGGCAAAACTGACTGATGCTCTTTCTTAAAATATGTCAGCCCAAGCTCCTGGCTCATATGCCTCATTTGTTATCCTAGCCAAAGACTAGTAACTGTTCGTATGTGATACTATACACACAAATTATCTTCAGTGGAAAATAAGACACACATGAAGTACATTCCCTCTTGACACAGGTTTGTAACTTCCATGGACATGGATTCCATTAAGATGAAGAGAAAATTACATCCCTCACACAAAATACAAATTACTGTAAACCTCAGTTTCTTTACCACTCAGTCCCAGTCTAAACTCCAAGCCAGACTCCAACTGAAACACATTTTGCATTCAAATAGTAATAAAAAAGACATAATTTCACCAGAATCAGGTTAATACAGCCTATCATTTTCAGACAGCCTTTTCAAAAGAAGCTGTTTTCTGTAATACAGCAAGAATACTGATAGGATTTTCCTTTTAACACAGTGAAGCAAGATGCACATGGCAAGGAGTTCATCCCTTCCATTTCCAGTGAAACCAACCAAAAAGACAGTGCCCTTCCCCTTTCCCCACCTCACTCCAGCAACAATCTCACATTAACATTCGGTGCTTTGGAACGGTTTCATCCTTGATCATTTACAACAACTACGACAAGCAAAAACACATGAATTGTGTTGTTACTGAGAGGCTTTATGACAGAGTTTATGTCTCCTTTCCTTGCTGTCTCCCACAGGTATTTAATTTTTCATTTTTTTTAGTGAAATTTCAGCGCCACTGCCTGTGATTCATTCTGAAAGGCTCAGGGGAATCTTTCAGGTTCGACTGCAGTTGTGGTTACCCTGTTTCTCGCAAACACGGCAGCTTCCTGTCAAGGTTCCCACTGCTAAATCGTGTTGAATCATGGCATCCCTCAGCGTGGCGAGCCCGAATGCCTCGTCCCACAGCTCTGCCTTGTCCCCTTAACTGCACGTTGCAGCCGGATGGCATTTCTGAAGGTACATCCAAAACCGGAGATCTCTCCTCAGAACCTGCCAGCAAGCTCCTTAGGAAACATATGGTTAACCATATTTACATGTTTCAGAAATAACACTGTTTTATTAAACACCTGCAATGTGAAGTTTGGGGAACATCCTTAAATGCAGTGGCAACAAACACTGAAACCTCAAGGCAGGGTCCCAGGAGCAAATTGTGCATCCTGCATGTCCTTCTAAACATGCAGATGCAAACACATAAAGCTGGTAAGTAACAAAAACCACTCTTTACTAGGTGAGAAGAGGTGAATTAAACAAACAAAAAAAACCACAGAGCATCTTATCACTCTGTGATGATCCTGCAGTGGACACGCTTATTGCACAGCAGGACATTAAGTGTGAGTTCCTATACGCTGATAAATTATAAATGATGTGTGTCCTTCTTCTCCTAGTATTACCTTTCTTATAATCTCTTGCAGGACTGAGTCACTTAATGGAAGCCTTGGCATTTCTGACCTTTACTTTGTCAAAAACAATCCCATTTGGTTGCTGAAACAAAGGGGTCTCTCTGCAGCCCCTGGCAGTCACTGTTTTACTCTTCTGCATTGTGAGGGCATCAGAGCGACTCGACATGGAGCCGAGCGCACGCGAGGCTGAGACCAACCTCTCGAGCCCCCTGTGCCCTGGGTGTCCCTGCTGGAGCGGGGGTTGGACTAGGTGATCTCCAGAGGTCCCTTCCACCCTCACCATTCTGTGGTTGTGTGAGCCAGGGAACGGGCCTGCCCATCACTGCGGCCCGAAACTGCAGCAGGGCCGGGGCCGCGGGGCCGGCGGCCGCCGAGAGAAAGCCCTGCTGCTGGGGAGGCAGAAACCAGAGCCCCGTGGCTCGCTGGCGCCCCATGCGCCTGCCCCGCCAGCCGCCTCCGCACTCGGTGTCAGGGATGGAAACAGAGCCGGCGCGATGACTTCACTGCTGCTCGCGGACAGGCCGCCTGGCAGAGCTGACGCTCGGCTCTGCGGCAGGAAAGGCTGGGGGGGTTGTTGTTGTTGTCCTTGTTCCTCCTCACCACCTCCCTCCAGTCTGAATGTTCATTTTCATTCTGACTACAGGGAGAAAAAAGGAAAAAAAAAGCCTCCCTTTTAAACACAATCTGAAAAATCCACCCACCCACATGTGGTGAGCAGGGAGCCTTCGTGAGCACCATCTGATGCTGCAGCACCTCATCTCCCCTCAGAGAACAGCAAAGTCTGAACGCTGTTGCTGCAAAGACAACCTTCCAAGCACCAGTAGCTGTGCAGCGAGGTGCTGAATGAGACAGTCCCACCACTGTGGCTGTTCCCTGCCACCCTCCATCAGAGCAAAGACGTTCCTCTCCCGGACACCCAGGACAGCCCAGATGCTGACCAGAAACCCCAACAACGTCACGCTGCCGGTGTCCTGGACGGGTGCCACGCTGCAGGAAGACTCCGGGGAGACGTGTCAGCCCAAGAGGCAAGAGCTGCAGGGCACAGTGAAGAGCTACAGGAAAGCTGAGATACGACCGAAGGAGTCCAAGGCTCCAAGGTACCTCTCATGCAGCTAAAAGACTGAAGGGATGTAGATTCAACCAGATAAACAGTACGAAAAACTCCATAAATCCATCTTACCACCTAAATAATCTAAAGTGTGTGGATGGGTTCATTGGAAAGCCTCTGTCAGTGAGTTTTGGTGTGACAAGACCATAACTTGGGGATATTTTATCGATGCTTTCCATCTTTATGCAGAGATCAGCGCCCAGCAGAGCGCCTGCAAGGCACCCTAACCTAGGAGCCCGACTCTTGCACACAGCCAGAAGTGAAACACGGCCAAGGCAGCCTCCTTATCACCACTGCCCATGCTTACAGAGCTGGCACTTTGGGAGGGAGACAGCAGTATGCAATGTCTGTGCACTGAGCCACGGAGCAGCACTCTGGAATCGCAGTTAGGGGTCAGGTGGCAGAGCCAAACGTTTTCCTGCTGCGCCGGTTGTGGCCCGCGACCGCTGCACACCGTCTCGTGTACGGATTGCTGACAACAGCGACAATCTGCATGAGAAGCCAAACGGGGCCCGGGGTGGTCACCACGCAGACACACTGCTCCTGCACCAGTCCTCTGTGTCCTCGATATAAGAAGGTCTCATAATGAATAAATTTTAGCCTGAATCTATGCAAAAAAAAAAAAAAAAACAAAAACCTAAGTACACCATCTCAGTACCTGATAGGAAATGTTCATCTATCTACTTCAAAGGCTTTCATCTCATTGCTAAATTTCAATTATTTCTCATTCAAAGTAAAAGTACTTGAGAGGCCTTTGGAAGTGAAGTACTTAAAATTTACGTCCTGACAAAAAAATACAGACGTGAATGGTTTGAACAGACAGCACCTGTTTATTAGCAATGGCCTCCTAAAACTGTCAGCACAACAGAGCATAAATGCTTGCACAGGTCTTCACAGAGACCACAAGGCACTTCTGGCTGTTGTGGGAAGTCCTATCCACTTTCCAAACTGCAGCTTATGTCAAATGCAAGCAGCAATTCTACTAGGAAGCAGCAGCTGAATATACGTATTGGACTTGGACACACCTGGAATCCAGGCCCATCCCTAATTCCCATTTCCTGTCTGATCTTCAGGTGTTCACTCTCTGAAGTGTAGCTGCCACCGCTGGAATGGAGTATAACTCACGCGCATAGGATGTTTTCTGGCTGCATCCCTCACTTGGGAACACGGTGTTTTAAGTTTTGCATCCATGATTGCTTTAGCCTTCAAAACCACTTTTGAGAGCATTACATGTTTTTCTTGCTGTTTGGAGATCTCTGCTTAAAAAAAAAAAAAAACAGAAAACACATAATCTGCTTAGCATATTTGGATCTTCTCCTACCATTGGCCCCAAGGGATACAGCTTTCTCTCTGAAGCTCCACACAAAAGCAGCAGGATGAGTCCTTGGAAGCAGCATCTCCTCTGACCATTCTCCAGTTAGCGCTTGATCAGCACAGAGGGGAAAGAGGAGCCAAAGTCACTGCCGTGTTCCAAGATCTCTCGCAGAAGACCTCAAGGGAGGGTGGGAGGAAGGGCTTCAATTCCTTCAAATTAGACAGAGGTGACAGCAGCTGGAAGGAAAATAGCAGAGGGGAATCCATGAGCTCGGCAGAGGGCTGTGAGAGGAGGCAGGAGCTCCTTGGGGTGAAGGACACAGGAAGGCACTACTGAAAAACGTCTGAGAAGCTAAATCATTCCTATATGCGTAGGAAGAAGCTCTCAAATAAAGGCAGATACGGAGCTGAGCTTGTTCAAAGAGCAGCTGGAAAATGAGTGTCCCACAGTCATAATCAAAGAAACACAACATCGTCATCACAGGGCTGTGCAGGACTTAGTTCTCCTTCCTACCAGGAAGCAACCTTAAACCCTGTTCATCCTATAAAGTCTGTAGGACTAAGAGCATCGGAGGGCCAGTTTCTTCCCCTGATTTTGCTAAACAGACTGCTGTTCAATGTGCCAGCCCCCAAACTAGCAAATACGTTTCTGCCATCCTTTCTCGAGTCAAGGACTAGACATAACAGCAGATGAGCTAATGGTTATTGAACAGTTTCTCCACGAGCGTCTGGCTCAGCCAGCACTGAGCTGAAACCACAGCCCAGAGGAAGCCTGTCTGTGTGCAGCAAACTGCTCTGGTGCCATTCCTGTGGGAGCTGGCCCTTGCAAGAGCAGGCCCTAGTGAGGAAGACTGCAAAAAAAGATTAAAATCTCCTTATCTCAACTCCCCGATACTAAGCCTGACTCTAAGCGGGCAAGCAAGAAAGCTCAACTGTGGAAAAAGACTAGCTGAGCTACATCTGCACAGGAAAAATGTGATTTGTCTTGGAAGTCAGAGGCTGACACACCTGGAAAGCTCAGCCAAAATGTTAAGGCCAAAAAAATCCTCTCAAATAAAGATAATAATACATAAATCATAATGTATGTCAAATAATCAACCCTAGTTCCGGCCATGGACACTGGTGGGACACATCTCCTACTGATCAGAAAATCAGTAGCCCATATTTTCCATTAAAAAGAAATAACAGCATGTTAACCACCATTGTGGCAAAAGATATAAGTCACAACCTCAGTAGCTGAAGAACTGCCAAAACAGGGTGCAGCTGGGACACTTGAGCATCACTGCTTGGGGTGGGGGCACCTCCCCAGCTGCTGTTGTAGACTCCACTAAAAGCCACAACAGAAGGCTTCTGAAGAGCACTGATGATAACTTTTGACATAGGTAGTAGAGGAGCCAACAAGGAGAACTGGTTACAGATGTGAAGGTTGGGGGGTAGCCTTGGCTGCAGTGCCCATGAAATGGTAAAGTTCATGATCTTGCAAGGACAGAGCTGAGCAGGAAGCAGGACAGCAACTTAGGACTTCAGGACAGCAAGTTTTGGGCTCATCAGGGATCTTCTTGGAGGTATCCCATGTGTTAGGACTCTAGAAGGAAGGTAGGCATCCAAGAGTCAAGCATCACTTTTTCCAGCTCGAGTTTATTGCATCCCTATGATTAAGTAGTCATGCAAAGAGGGCACAAGATCTGCATGGATAAGCAAAGAGCACCTGGCAAAATTCAGGCAGAAGAAGGAGGCATACACAATGTGGAAGAAGGGGTGGGTCACCTGGGACAAATAGAAGAAAGTGGTCAGAGTATGTAGAGATGTGACAAGGAGGGCTAAGGAGCATTTGGAATTGAATCTGGCAAGGACTGTGAAGGACAACAAGGGCTTCCTCTGTGAAGGATGACTGGCTGGGCAGATGGGATATTGTCTACCTTACCTTCAGCAAGGCTTGCAGGACTCCCAAAACACCCTCGCAGGCAAGCTCAGAAGTGTGGATTAGATGACCCGAGTGAGGTGGATGCAGAACTGGCTGAACAGCAGAGCTCAGAGAGCGGTGATCAGCGGCAGTCGAGTTGGAAGCCTGTGGCTCGTGTGTCCCCCAGGGGTCAGTACTGGAGATCCTGGCTGCATCAGGAGGATGTTGCCAGCAGGTCGAGGGAGGGGATCCTGCCCCTCTCCTCAGCTCTGGTGGGGCCGCACCTGGAGTATTGGGGGCCAGTTCTGGGCTCCCCAGGACAAGAGGGACATGGAGCCACTGGAGTGAGACCAGTGGAGGGCTGCAAAGATTATTAGGGGAGCTAAGCAGCTCTCCTATGAGGAAATGCCTGTTTAGCCTAGAAAAGAAAACTCTGATAGAAGATCTTCTCGATGTATACAAGTATCTTAAGGGAGAATGCAGGGAAAATGGAGAAAGACTATTTAAGTGGTGCCCAATGACAGGGCAAGAGGCAATGGACACCATCTGAAACACAGAAGGTCCATCTGAACACGAGGAAAGTCTTCTTGACCTTGAGGGTGGCAGAGCACGGGAACGGGCTGCCCACAGAGGTTGCAGAGTCCCCATCCCTGGAAATACTCAAAACTCTTCTGGACACAGTCCTGCTCTGGGTGTCCCTGCTTGCTCAGGGTTGTTGGACTAGACCATCTCCAGAGGTCCCTTCCAACCTCAACCATTCTGTGAAAGCAGATGGGCTGCCATGCGAGAAGGAAAACTCTGCAGACAGACTACCAAAAACAAATAAAAATAATAAAAAAAACACTCTAGGAAGACCTAAAATACAGAGAGAACTGCAAAACTGCAAACTGGAAAAAACCCACTATGTGAATAAAGGCATATGGAGCCTTTAGAGTCAGTAAAACTCCCAACATGCCAAGAACTTGTTGGAACAAATTCTCTTCTAGTATTTTAAAGGACCTGGTGCACACATAGCAAAGGAATAAACCCAGCTGAACAGAACCAGCACCTCAATTTGTACTGCTGAGTAAGGCTACGCAAGAACAGGTTCTTGGGAGATGTTTCTATGTTTAACCAAACATGCACCACTGCCTGCAACGCGTTAGGATTCCTCTGTGAAAGGAGTTTTTTCTCTTCTCTTCTTTTCTCTTCCACATAGCTGCCACCTGATTTCTGTGAATCTTTTCAGATCATATTGTTTCTGTGAGAATACTCAGAAGCGGTTCAGGACATCCTAGAGCACTGTCCCGGAACCAAACTAACACCAAATTGATATCTCAGCAGTATTAGAAACACAGGTTACTTTTGAAAAAGTGCTACTATTAACAGTGTAGCCCAGAGTACAAGAGAATTACTCGGGTTTCTTTAGCCACCTTAAAAATCCCGGCTTACACAAGAACTGAATACAATGTCTGTGAAGCCACCCGCACTTTGGGGACTGGATTTTAACAACTGCATTTTAGTTATAAGCAGACACTTCTCCACGGGCTCTCAGAGGAGCATGGTGTCGCTACAAAGCTACGCTGAGCCGGTTCTGTACATCACACAGGACCCATGACCAAAGAAATATGCACGTGGCAGTTAGATAACACGAAGGTGTTCAGAGCAGCCCACCAAGGAGTCAGTTTCGATCAGTCTCAGCCCTCAGCCACTAAAATGGTTCAAGAGACACCAGCGAAACAGCCGCAGTCTGACATTTAAGCTGGTGCTACCCAATACAGAACTGGTACCTGGGGAAGAAGCAGGCACTTCTGAGAGGACAGACCGTGGTGGAGAGGGAGCAGCCTCCTGGCAAAGAGCAGTGGTCAGTGGTCAGGTTTTCCAAGTCTTCTACGGCAGGGAACACAGAGAGGCAGCAGCTGGGAAGCACCACAGCTGCACAGAATAAAAGCACTCAGGAGAGGGCAGGGAGGAAGACAGCTTGGCCGGCCTCCCCAGACCTACAGACCCTGCAGCGAAACCTCCCGTGCTCAGCTGCGAGCCACGTATCTCTTACCTTGGGGGCGCCGGGGGCCCCAGTCATCGATCCCCGGAGGTCTCGTGTCCCCACGGAGCCGCACGCGAGGGAGATGCAGCAGCAGCAGCCTCAGCGCAGGCTGCTGGCTCCCCTGCCCCTCCATCTGTGCACGCAGATTAACCCAAAACCTCCGTGCCACAAATCTGCTTCTGGACACGTTGCTGTCGTCATCTCGTGGGAGCTGCGTGGGAGCCATCGTACGCTGCTCGAGGAGCTTCAAAGCAGTCATCTGCCTTAGCCACCTGTGAGGTGACCGAGCAGCTGCAGGAGACCCAGCCCCGCAAAAGCAGAAACATCAGACAGACCATGCACACAACCGGAGGGTGACCGGGGAGGAGCCGTGACTGCCCCGGCAGCTCTCAGGGTCACAACCCTCCCTCTGCCAGAGGGGAGACCACAGCAGAAAGCAGGATTTGGGAGTCTCCGGTGGGTGACAGCGTCCCTCTGAATGAGTCACAGCGTGTGCACAACCACCCTCCTTGGGGCACAGTGACCGTTCCCTGCGGGCTCCTGTATTGCTCGGTTACTCCCACGCACGCACAAATGAAATCCCAGGAAATGTCCTGCTTGCTTTCCAACACAAAGCACCGAGTGTTTCGAGGCACGGTGAGGAAACCTCAAGGTGTAGGGGCCAAGGCCAGCAGGTCGAACAGGTCTGAACTGGTTGGTACCTGCCAGTTTGGGTCCTTTCAGACGGGCAATATCATCAGTACATCCACTTCCCTCGCATTTTTCTGTGATCTATTTCCTACAAGTTGGGGTTCAGAGATTATCTCACAGCCCTTAAGCAAGAGGTCTGTGGGCTCTACGAGCCCAGCTGCAAACCTGCAGTGCCGTATGGAAGGGCCAGGCTAGGACTGTATTACAGTCTCTGGGAAAAATTCAGTCACCTTTTCCCTCTGAGCTTTAACATATGGGTTTGCTGGTGCTCTGCCCAGCACTCAGGATCTCGGACCATTGCCACAGTTGCTGTCTCGGTCCTGGGTCACTCACTGGGTAATGCAGGGATGCCTGAACACAATTTTTTTTTTTAATCACTGCTCTAAAAATATTTGGTTTTGGCCTTTGTTTTTTTCCACTCACAGAAGAAAAATAAGTTTTCCTAAGAACAATGCTCTGGCAATCACCTCGCACTGGCTGAACATGGGAGAAGAACTCCATCCTTTACGAATTGCTCATGGGACTAGAAGAAATTCAGGAATGTGCCAGATAAAAGTCTCGGGAGGAGAAGGAGGGAGGTGACTATTTCATATCCCTTTCCCAGTCAAGTCTGAATAAATGTAAGAGTGGGTGGAGGGGAAAAGTGAGGGAATAGACCCGATTTAGAAAGGGATGAGCTGAAAGGAATGAAGAGGCAATTTCAGAATAAGGAAGAAAAAATATAATTATTTAGTTGAGTAATTTACTAAAGCACGCAGCAGAAGGAAGGACGGCAAAAGGAAAGAAAAAGGCAATAAAGGGAAAGTTTATTCAGACACGTTCATATGCCACCATCTCAGTGCCAAAACTGGTTTGATAGCCATCCACTGAATTTTATTAAAATAAAGTCTCCAAAGAACCTTTATCTTTGACTCAGTCCTTGCTTTGGGGATACCTCCAACCCCACAAACATCTGACATTTCTGGTTTTTTTTTTTTTTTTCTTTTTTTTTGTCTGCTTTTTTTTTAAATTTAGCCTACAGCAGGCAGAGGCTAGTGCAGGAGAAGGCGACGCCAACCATTGAGCTCGTGCCTAAGGGCGGGCTGCATCTCAGCGGGGATTTCAGCTCCCCTAACATGAGCCGTGCAGACACGTGTCGCCCACGAGACGCTTTTGCAGGACAAGATCCTGAAGAGCCGAGACCGACAATCCCTGGGGACCGAACAGAACAAAGGAGAAAAAGGCCCCACTGGATCACAGAGCAGTTCGACCCCCTGCCGTGGGGCACAAGGCCCTTCTGAGCAGAAGACAAGAGAGAGGCTCACAGGCAGTGCTCAGCACTCGTTACCTTTAACAAACTGTGTCTGATTAATCTCCTCTGGCTTTCTGCCAATCCTATTTTATCAACTCGCTCAAAGTGAGCATTAGAAGCTCTTCAGTACCTGCTACTTTTGTTGCTGCCGGACAGAGACAAGTGCCAAATAAGAAACAGAGCCTGCTGGTGCCGGAGACGCTGGAGGTCGCGTGTTTGAGCGGTTCCGAGGGGAACTTCTCCAAGTGCCTCAGTGAGCTGAGCCCTCCCACTGGAGTAACACACATGCCCAAGACAACAGAGGCGTACAGGAGAGGTTAGGTAGAAGTCAGAGGGAGACAGTGGATTTATGATATACCCAGAACAAACTTTGCTCTTAAAACTATCCAAGCAATTTTAGGGATTGTTTTGGCCCCATTTCCAAATCATGCATCTAAAAATAAACCTTGCAGTCACCGTAAGCGATCCCTGAAACTCCTGCTGGTCTTTGCACTTCCAGCAGCGCCTCCCCTCTCTCCTACCCATCCCGGGGCCTTGCAGAAGCGCCAAGCCCCATGCAGGGCTCCCTGAGGAACAACCCGTCCATGATGCTCTCTCCACACGAACATCCCACAACCGATTGCCTTGCTTACCTTTCACTTATATTTCTTACATTCCCTTACATTTCTTACTCAGCAACATATATAATGGCATAAGAGTTAAGCACCACGTCACTAGCTGATGTTACCCGATAGCGCACTAAAGCTCTCCTAAGCGCCAGGATTTGCACGTTATTATCAGCAGTGCCATGAACTCGGGAGGCTTGTGCAAAACCCCCGGGCTGCCGTTGAACCCCTGGCGCTGCCTCCTGCCCTGCTCTGGTCTACCAGCCGAGGGGGCGACTGCCTGGCGCGCCCGGCCGCCCAAAGCCACCACTGCCCTTGAGCGAGGGGCAGAGCGCGGCCGGTCCCCGTCGCCCCCCAAGTGAGGGGCAGGGCGCAATGGGTCCCCACCATCCCTCCCGCCACAGCGCGGGCTGCAACACCCAGACACACGGGACACCCACACGACCTCACGACAGCCGCTCCCTCCTCCCTACCTTCCATTAACTCTCCTGACTTCTGGAGTATTTTCATCACATTTTTCAGGTCCTCCTGACTCCACCCCCAACTTTCTTTCTCCCTCTTTTTTTTTCTTTTAATTCTCTCATCTTCCCCTCCTGGTTCGGGCTGTGGGAGCCTTCAAACACAGGTTCCTGGCCCAAGAGGGCTCAGAAAGTCAAGCAGTTTGGGCAGTGAAGGCCTTGAGACCAGAAGAAACTCACCCCTCAGTGAGGGAAAAGGCTATTCCTCCTTAAGTAGACAGTCTGAGCAGTGGAGACATCGATTTGTTTTTGCATGCTCTTCAGGCTGCATGTGCTGGCACTGAAGGAACCAGTGAGTAGGGTGAAATGGGAGAAAAGAAGGGCGTAAAGGGGAGAAAAATGGAAGACTTGTAAAGATTTGCAAAGACTTCTAAGTAGTTATAAAAGATAAGACAAGGCTTAACTTGATGCCCTCTCAGGTAGCTGGGAAGGAATAGCCTGACCAGCAGGTACAGAGGTTACATGGGGAGAGCTGCCTCCTCACTGGAATCAGGAGGAGGCCAAGAAAAGCAAAGGTCGCCAGTGAGAGCCACAGAATCACGGAATCCTTAAAGTTGGAAGGGACCTCCAGAGATCATCCAGTCCAACCCCCCTGCTCCAGCAGGGACACCCAGAGCATGGGGCACAGGGCGGCATCCAGGCGGGTTGGGAAGATCTCCAGAGAAGGAGACTCCACAGCCTCCCTGGGCAGCCTGTGCCAGGGCTCTCACACCCTCACAGTGAAGAAGTTCTTCCTCACATGAAGATGCAGCTTCCTATGATCAAAACTGCTCTTCCTTGCCTTCTTCCACCAGAACCATTTAAAGAAATTGCACAGTGCCCAAAGCTAGCTCTTCCAAGACCTGAATCTCTAGTCACTGCTGTGCTACAACTTGCAAGAGTTAAACCCCACGTCATCTAAGGCTGCCTTTACAGTAAGCTGTGGAACCGAAATCCAGGGAACGACTGCGGAAGCTTCATCTGCCTGAAACCATCATCCCGGCAAAACTTCTAACTCTGGAGCATCTCATAGGCACATCTTCTATCACTTAGAAATTGTACAGACGGTAGCAAAGGGAGCACTAGCTGGAAAAGAACAACCACTCTCTCACTTGGCATTAAACCAAGCCTTGTGCATCTGAGCTGGGACAATTCTTACTCAGGATTTTTTATGGATCGTAATCTACAAAGAATAATTCTTGTAAATACCTCACTTTTATTTACAAATATATCCACACCGTATGAAAATTAACACAAATAGCTGAACTGTTCCAAAAGCAGACAGGCATTTTGGGTACCTAACTTCAGACCCTGAAGGTAAATTTTGAGAACTCATTTAACTGTTTCAATAAATGACATGAAACAATTCCACATTTCTATATCACATGTGAACTGTTTTCAGTTGGTACAACCAGTTTTAGTACTCATAGGACAGCAGTGTTCTCCTGCACGTTTTATCATCAACATTTGAACCAGAAGTCATGAATGCCAGGAGAATCCCCCAAAGTGATGCCAACACTCCATACCAGAGCTGGAAATAGAAGCCCTGTCCACACTCCCCTGTCTTAATCATCTTCTGTGTGTGACTGCGTCATTAATTTATAATGCAGAATGGAAAGGGGGGTCACAAAGGAGGGCTAGGTGAGCTCGGAGAAGGCTGTTGCCCAATTACTTCTTAAAACTCCAAATCCCAAACAAGGAAAAAACAGTGCATCAACACCACAGAACAGGAGAAAGAAAAGGTACACAGAGGGACTAATCAAGGGGAAGAAACTGGCAATAAAAGCAGAAGAAATTACAAATGTTACAAAGGCGGCAACTGTAAGCTTGAATCAATAGTTTCTTCCAAAGATTATATTCAGGTAAGATAACAACAGTGGAGTTTTTACATTGTTCCAGCTTGGAAAGATACATTTTTTTCTCCCAACTAAAGTTACTTATTGTCTTAAAAAAAAAATGAAAAGAAGCAACAAACCAGAAAACACACCACAAGCCCCTATTCTGTCCTTCTTCTTTATCATCTGAAGTTTTTAACGCAATGCAGTTACACGTTCTCAGAGTGTAGGAGGGAGGCTTCAGTTCACCTGCTGCACTTGTATTACTGCCGCTGAACAGAAAGAAAAGCTCCGTTCAAGTTCTATGGTATGGCAGACTAAGATAACATCTTTAAAGCTGAAACTCACTCATAATGATGCGCCATGAAACTCTTCAATTTGTATGTGTACAGTCACCACAGGGAGCTTTTTAAGCACCAACTCTGTGAAAACCCTGAAGAGAGTCAGCTGTAAGAAGGTGGGAACTCGGCAGGTAAGCAAGACACCCAAAGTCATGCAAACTAAAGGCTCTTCACTGCTATAAACCCAAACAATCTGATGAAACTATGAAGTAATAATTTTATTTACCTACAGCAACCTTCTGGACACACGGATTAGAAAGAACATGTTCCTCATGCAAAAGCTGAAAGTTGCAACAGTGAATATCCACTTGTAGCGAACATGAAGGTCCACTCTACAATATCTCTGTTGATTTTTAATTAAAGAACCACATTTCTTTGTCTTTTTTTAATTATTATTATTTTTCCAAAGGAAAAAAAAAAAAAAAAAAAAAAAGTCCCCAATTGACAGTCTGTCTGTTTGGAACTTGTGTTGCAAGTGATTTTCTTGAGTACACCAATAATCAGTCATACCTTTCACGATGCCTTTAAGTTTCCAGTGCAGAAATCTGGCCAGCCACCCAGCTCTCACTTGGCCCTGATCCTGCAGCTTACTAACTAGACAGGATGTTTGGGAGGATCTCACTTTGTTTTTTTTGAGTATACTAAAATCAAGTATTTTCCACAAGAATCCATTTTCAGACTAACCTTTCCTTGTTAGACGCAGTATTTCTTATTCTCTCAGTAACTTCACCATTTACATATGTCCAGTCTGTTATATTGCTGTTCCATGAATTTATTTTCAGTATTTTCAGGGGCATATTTTAACTAACTAATGATGTGATACGGAAATCCAGAATACTTAGTTCCCTATATTTGGTGAGGAAAACTCTCCCGGGTCTTGTCCACTCTGTTATCAGTTTTTTGTCCTCACCTTTTTCTCCCCTTCGAAGGGAGACCTGAAGTTTGCCCCTTGGATCTAACATCAGCCTGTGGCAGTGACTGTTTGCTGAAAACACCCAGCAGAAGACACAAAGGACTGATGCTGAACCAAAGGAGACAACACGTCCACCTTCTCTATGCACCACCTCTCATTTCAGTATCAGCACAGAGCATATCTTGTCTTAACGCTGTAAATAAAGCTTTGGTATTTCCTCCAGCAGAAATAACTATCCCAGATTATTGATACTCACCAATACAGAATTCAAATACTCCATCTAGAAATCTGCACCTCTTCGCAGCTCTGGTGTCTGGGTAGACAACTCTCTCATAGTCAAAGATTCACAGGCACTAAGGGCTGAAGGTAAATAAGGAGAAACTTCTTTTCTATTTGAACTGATATTTCTCTGTGACTAAGGTCATCTCCGACCTCTTTCATCATCCCTCTTTGAAAAGTCAATATAACCCGAGGTAAAAGGCAACACTTCTGCGGACTGCTGCTGCTGATGCTCGAGCTGCTCCTCCGGAGCCCCTGCAGAGCGCCAGGAGGCTCCGAGCCTCCACTGCTGCTCAAAGAGCAGCTAAATAAATATCCCCAAACTGCTGCTGAAATCTAATCACACTCGCTAGAGCACAGCGAGGCCCATAAAACTGAAAACAGTATCAACATTCATCTGAAGACACACTGAACATTTAAAGTTCTCTTCAACCTCTATAAGATGACAACTAATGATTTACTGCTAACACCCTAGAGAAACAAGGAAATTGAAAAAGCCAAAGGGACAAGTGTATACTTTTTTTTATCCTGATCACCACACCAGAGGCTTCATAGCTTCTGTGGCCACTTTTCTAATGATTTAAATTATGCAACATCCAAAAGATGCACACCAAATCATGAAATAAAAGAACCCTGAATGTTTTCAGATGCCAGGGATATCACACTGCCTTCTCCTGCATTTCCTTATTTTCATATGCTGAAAATTCTCCACACACACTCACTGCAGTTATCCCTTCCTCCTTCTAAAGTTGAGTGCAGAGCAGTGACTCATGTCCTGCTTTCATCTAGGGGTGTCTAGCTTATAATCCATCCTTCAGGATGAAGTTGCCTTGGTATTGGTTGTATCATTTCATATTAAAACAATCATATAATTTAATCAGCACTCTCTTACACAGTAAATCCTTGTTTCCCTCTCAGCTTACCTTGCAGTAATCCACGTAGTTTATCTGGTTACCCAAAGCAGCACGTTTCATGTGACACGGCAGTCTTCCTTTTTTGCCGGTATTTGCGTTTGACACCATGAGCCACACACAACATTGACCATGCAACACTCTCGGTTTGGTCGGAGGAGGTTCACAGAAGGCTCATCAAGTAAACAGGCACTTCCCTTTCCCTTCCTCCTCCTCTACAAAGGAAAACATCAACCAGGAAAACTTTCCTTCAGATTTACTGGCCTTCCCTCCCGCTTAAACCTTCTGTACACTTGCAGTCTCCACAGGGTTCTCCATCGCTGCCTTTTATCCTTCATTTCTGTGTAGGCACTTTCTCTCTTTCCACAGGTCCCCTATTCCCTCTTCCCACCGTTAATATTTTTCCATTTCACAGCCACCGCCATCGTCTCTCACAGCCTCTGCACACAGCCAGTCAAGAGCAGACTGGCTTACCCTGCTAGGACCATTTTTATTTTAAAAGATACAGTGGAATCCCTCCTTAGCAGCCGCATCAGAAACATCAAACACACATATAACCTTCCGGACGTTCAGTACTATTCACAGAGCATTAAACAAGGCCACTCGTCTCAGTTAAAGCAGCTTAGTGCAAGAGTTGGCCCGTGCACAGAGGGCTTCTGTGGTCTCCTACTTGCTGTCCACTTAGTCCCGCAGCACTAAGACACCAACACTTGGTGCACCCTCACCTGCGACGCTCAGACATAGGTACTTGGGTGGTCTCTGGCCCCCTATGCTGCCAGGGCCTCGAAACATTTAGCGCCTTCCCCCCATCCAGCTTTGCACAGCCGCCTGCCTGGCCCTGCCTCCTACATCCAGAGCGAAATAGAGCAAAACGGAGCCTGCCTCCTACCTCCAGAGCAGAACACTCCTGCAGCTGCCGAGGGAGGGAAACCCAGATCCATCTCGCCCGACGCCAGGCACCGTGCAGGAAGAGCACTCAGCACGAGAGACTCCGTAATCACCAAGGCACAACTTGGAAGGTGTAATAATGTTTCGCATTAAACAAGCAATACATCAATACATTTGGGTAAAAAAAAGAAAAAAGAAAAAGGTAAAAATAGCAATGTTTTGTCCCAACGCACAAGTTCTTCTTCAAGTCTGAAGAAGATGAGGCTTGCACGCTTGTATTCTTACCAGTTACACCATCTGGTGTTAACAGCCATGCCTTGCCTTACAAACCATGCCTCGCTTCTGCCTTGGCATGGTCATAACTATGAAATAACTACCACTACAGACACCACATACAGCCAGGATTGACTTTGAGCTGGAGAACCCCAACCCTAAGCTCTACTCTGGAGATATCCTCTCAATTAAAAATGTAGGGAATCTCAGTCTTTTACAGCCACTAGTGCGTTCCACCCTTGCACAGACAGAACTGTTTAGGGTGGTGAAAAATGAATCAGACCAGAAAACTGACCGAAATTAGGAATAAGCTAGCAAAAAACAAGGAGTTAGGCCTAAATTCCTTGATCCACTTTGGAGTGCAGCATTACCAGGAGCATGATCAGGATGGGTGAGGAGTTCAGCATGCAGAGGAAAAAGCACCCTGGGAGATGGGTGGCAACAGTTGAAGCCGGCACTGACACCAAAAGCAGCAGAAGCAAAGCCACAGTCGGGAATATCTTGGTTTGACTGAGTGAATCACCACTTGTTCCTCATTAACGAGCGTACGGAAGCAACCCCTCGTTCTCTCTGCCATGCTCTATACCAGTCAGCACTCAGCATATACATTAGCTGCTGCCATAGGCTTTTCCTCCCCTACTCCTCTTTGTCCCCAAATGAATTTAATACCAACATCGGAATGCTCTGTATAGTTGGCACCATGGTCCAGGGATAAAGAGCCACCCATTCTGAAAATTTTAACAAGCCCAGCAGGACCAAATTCTGATTGGCAGCCTTTAAAAGTAAGTATATATGAATACTTCTATACGTTAAAAATAACATATAAGAAATGCAGTTTGCTTAGGCTTATTACAAAATCTGCTGTATGAGCGCAGCAAAGAACGCGGAGAGCACCCTCCAAGGAGCTCAGCCACACTCGCAAGGCCTGAATGCTGCGGATGTCTAACTGGGAAGAAGGAACTCCAGGCCATCAGCTGAGCAAGACCCTAATGATCTGATGGATCTTATGAGTATCATTCATTAACCTCAGTATTCATTCATTAACCTCAGTGGGAGTCGGGCTGTTCAGCACCGAACCCAGCGCCAAGGATCCTCAGTCACCATTCCTTATTCCACAAAATGCTCACACAGATTCTCTCCAGTCCTCCTGTGTCCAGGATTAGCCACTACATCAAGAACCATATAAACTCAGCATTATTATAAATAACAGCTTGTGGACATGCAGTAACTTTCAATATGGCCTAAACTCTTCAGAGATATTAATTCAAAAGCCTGAACCAACAGTTTAGGATTTGCTCTAAGCTGCAGCTCTCCCAAGTCAATATTTGTAAATCATGTTTCCAGGGAAACCAAGTGGGCAAGAGCTCCCACAAACTGCCTGCCTCAATGCACCGGTCACGGCTGCGTGGGCCACAGAAGTTTATTCCTGGCCTCACAAAGGAAAGTTGTGCTTTTCCTTGCACCTTCTGCAAAAATAATCCGCTTGCAGAAGCCGCCGGAGCTGCTTAGCCGGCCACTACCTATAGAAATCCCTGTGATTTGTGAGCAGGAGTCTCCGCAGTAATAACCCTAATATTACCTGGCTTTTCCACAGTCCTCTTCCTGGTTTTAGATGCAGAAGAGTTCAGGGTAAACAGCATTACGTTCACCGTAACATTCTGAAGCAACTTCTAAATTATCAGCCAGCTCATCACCCCCCGAGGTTAGAACGTATCTCCTCACCCGCTCCAAACTCTGCGTTTCTGACAAAAAAGCTCAAATGCTGCTGAAAATAGACACCAAATCTAGGGATAGAGTAACACGTCATAATGGAATGCCACTTACTTGACTTTCTCTATTATTTTTCTTTTCTGGCAGACATTTAAATCAGTTTAAGGCATGACTAGCCTTGAGGCGTAAGAAAATAAGTGGTGAGAAGCACGGGATATATTTGAAGTGATTCCGTTGATGCCTTGGAAAAGGCAAGGTCATCCATGAAACAGCAATGAAAAAAAGAATTCCTTTTTGAAGAAGAGAGGAGGGAAAAAGTAAAGCCTGACAGTAAGCAGGAAAACAAATGTATGAATTCCACTTCAAGGAATGTGAAGACTTAAAACTTTAAAACGAAATGACAGTACCCACATGTTTGTGCTCCCGCACAGTGAAGACAGTTCAAAGCCAAAGGAAAAATCCAGAAATCCTTTGGAAGTTTCGTAAGACAAGTTCAAAAAAAAAAAAAAAAGGCAAAGAAAAATAAAAAGGCAGAGTGTATCTGAATCGTTGAAAGAGTATTATGTGTCCACCTCCTAGAGAAAAAACTGTTGGAAGTTTTATCAAAAAATCCAGGCTAGAAAACACACATCATACTGCCACATGAGCACTTCATGTCACAAGCACCTACTTCGGTGATCTCCTGCAAGAAGCCTCCAGAGCTGTGGACCGACTTCTATTCGCTGAATTTTGTTCACCCAGAGAAACTCAACATTAGCTAAGAAATTTATATTCTTTAACAACTCAGTGCTCCAACAGCAGCATCAGCGCAGAGTGAGGGCCCCTCATCCTCCTCCCCACACAATGA
The DNA here is from genome assembly GCA_013398315.1 of Nothoprocta pentlandii. Taxonomy (NCBI): domain Eukaryota; kingdom Metazoa; phylum Chordata; class Aves; order Tinamiformes; family Tinamidae; genus Nothoprocta; species Nothoprocta pentlandii. The sequence continues at coordinate 609,870 of VZSG01000481.1, read as the reverse complement.
CACCGAGCAGAATCGGAGCAGGCAGAAGGGAACGGAATTTACTGCCTCCAACATGAACCTGAAGCTTAGAAAGATCCATTTTTGAGAACAACATGTGAAACCAACCTGTTCAACAACCCTACCAACTTCAGCAGAAAGACTCTTGACATGCAAAGAGAAGAGCCTCCACACAGCAAATAAATGAAACCATTACACAGAATTCCTTCCAGGAGGTACCAGGGATCACACTGGCTATGTGAACTTTGTCAAGCAGTGAAAACTAACTTCTGACTTTAAAAAAAAAAAAAGGAAATTCTCAAAATTGTCTGCAGCGTGAGGCCTCACCCAGATGCGAGGCTGAGAAGGGGCCCAAGGCAACCTCATCTGTCGCTGCAAGCGAAGTCGTTGTCGTCGTCGCCGCGAACCTGAGGTGCCGCCACCTACAAAGGGCAGGACGTGGGACGCAGGGGACCTAAACGTGAGACAGGGCGTCCCCTTCCGCGTGGCACGTTGGGGATATCACAAGATGCCCCAGGGGCAGTGGAAGGCACTCGCACTCAGGTGCCACGTGCACTAAGACCTCCTGCATTAACTCAGAAAAACAACATGTCACTGCTGTAATGAATCTTCAGGTAAGTCTGGGGACTCTAGGGAACTGTAGCGTGCTACGTCATCTGTAACATGAAAATATAAATTAGGAAATGGCTCTCTTCACACTTGGCAACATGTGCAATGGAAATTAATTCTGCATAAAAAAAACCTTTAGAACTATACGGGAAAAAAATGCCAACAGACACCAAGTGAAGGAAACAAAATCAATTATTTCCAGTAAAGAATAAAATAAATCTTAAAATCTCAACTTTACTAAAAAGTAAAAATATTATTAGCTTCAGCACAGAAAGGATTTTAAGGCAACGAGTGATAACGTTTCGGGCTCACGTTTCCCTTTTTCCCACATGAAGAGCTCTACTGAGAAGACCAAGTTCAACAGCTCCACTGAGAGCTGTTTGGAAGCCTCTAACACCATGGCTTGATTGTAAGAGGCTTTCTCAGTAAACTGGGGACCCATAAAGGACATAAAAATCATGAATAGTCACAGGCCCCCAGGAAAGCCTAAGCCCACTTCAAGGGGCTCAGCAGAAGCCTAAATCACTGCAGAGTTAAAGGAAGGAGTTTGGTAGGAGGAGGAACTGGAGCAATGCCTGGGATTGTCCCGTCCGATGGGATTTAGTTTTAGAAAGGTGCTGTTTTCCCTACAGACTAATTAGTTTTGTGGCAGTGGGGCACAAGCTGTGTAGGAAACCTCTTTTACAGTGTCTGTCTCCTCCTTTTTTAAAGAGCAGGCAAACAAACACTGATGGAAACTTCTCCCAAGGGTGTGACAGTGTGTTCTCCTGGCAAAGAGAACCCAGCGCTCTTTCCACGGAGAGCTCTTTGCTTTCTTCCCACGCACCTTGAAGAACTAAAACACCCTTCCAGTGAACGGCAACTTCTGAGTTTTCTGACTTGCTGCACAAAATGGTACTGCACAACTTGTCCCTTCTCCTGGTCTTACATGATCTACAGTAGCATGTGAGCTTGAGAAAAGATGAGGACAGAGCCCCCAAATTTTTCCTTTTCTCTCTTTAGGGAAGAGGAAAGGATTTTTGTTTCCAACTGTTCAATTTGAGAGCTCTACCTCCTGCTTACTTTTCTTTCTTTCCAAGAGAAATACAAGCAGAAGTGGAGTTATAAACAAAATTACATCATAAAAAAGGTTGACAAAAAAATGCAAAGCTCAGGAAAATCAACTAAATTTCTCACTTTTAAAAAGCAGATATAATTAAGAAACAGCAGCTATGGTGGGAAATGGAGTGTCTGCACAATAACAGCATTATTACCGTTGAAACAATCCTGGAAAATAAACAAAGATTAAAAAAAAAAGGTGTGAGAGAGAAAGGTCTAAAAAGACCAACTAAGTGGACGAAAAACAGAGCATGGGTGACTGCGCTCACATCATTTCCGCAGCCAATCTAAGCAGTGTTTTCATATTTAAATAAATGACACTGAATAAATGCGTCAGAAAAGTCACTTGAGAAAGGGAGTGTCAGTACAGCCAACTGCGACTGAATTATGTGAAACATAAACACACTTGCTCTATCTTTTTGGCAAAGTGAAAGAATCCCAGGAGAAGCAGAGTAACAAAGAGCATTCCAGAAATCACGCAGCAAAATTATTTTCTTTACTATTACCAGTTCTAATGAAAAATTCTGATTTTTATTTAAACTACTCTTTTCTAAAAAAGTTTGAAATTATGGCAATGGTTTCAATTCCTCTTTTGGGAATGCTCAAGCTGTACTCATTTGCTGTTTAGTTTGATGGAAAATGTCATAGCAACTTGATAAAGCCCACGGACTAAACCAAAGGGAGTTGAAATAAACTGCTGCATAAGCAGGTGCACGCACCTTCCTCACAGCTCATTCAACTACAACAAATAGCTAGTGTGTCCAAAAATTGAAAAATCTGCTAAAAAAAAAAAAAAGGAAATTTACTTTTCTCTTCTCTTTTGCTATAACCAATATGCTGAAGGATGAGATCTGCTAGTTCAAAAACATTCAAGGATATTTTAAACTGTGATTTAGTTGTATCAAGTAAATAGCATTTCTCCTTTATTTAACACACCAGTTGGTTTTAAACAGAGATATTTTTTAAATATTACTTTTAAAATACGGCACAATAAAATAGTCAAATAATAAAAATATCTTAAATGAGGATTTACACACTTTATATACACTTTATATGTATAAAAACTACTTATTCTGCTACCCATCCAGGTACTCGATGTCACTTAGACAATGGGAGTCATTGGAAATTAAATAGGAATAAAAAGTGCAGAAATAAGAAAAGATTCAGACTAATTGGTTAGGGCAAGGTCTCTTGCTTGCTGCTTTAAATCAAAATGATTTAAATCAACTCGCCCTCTCCACGAGCAGCAAATTAAAGCCCTGTTCAATTATGCAAACGCGGAGCAGGGAGGCAGCGAAAGAACTGGCGGGAGACTGGCTGACCACTCGCTTGGGAGACAGAGCTACAACAAGGTTAGACGGCTGCAAGCCAAACACACGCACAAATTCGGGGTGAAAATAACGCCTAAAGGTTACAGTAAACAACTTGCCAAATAAACCCGTTGGATTCCTCCTCACGTGGAGTCTTCTATGGCACCATCTACCAAATGTCCTCGCTCCAGCAGAGGCATTTGCTTCACAGAGGCCTCAGTGAAATTCTGCTGGCTGCATTATTTAAATGCAATCAGATAATCACAGCGGCCTCTTCTGATCTGCAAATCTATGAATCTACAATTTGATCCCACGCTTAAAAAATTAAAGAAATGTTTCTTCTCTCTTCACTAAGCCCTTTCCCCAATGAAGACAATTTCATTTGACTTTACAGTGAGTTCCTTTGATTAGCATTACTTAAATGGTAATGTGTCCACCACCAACTAAAGGCTTCCAAAAGAACAAGGCACCATCTGCAAGCAGCCTTCAAGCCAACGCTGGACCTGACATGTAGCTTCACACTTTCCAAGCCTTTTAGTTAAGTCTTTGTGGACTTAAAATATATATATTTTACATGTTGTTCTATTGAGGGGCACAAATTTCCTTAGCTTAAGACACAGGCAAATTTCCCTCTCAATATCAGCTCTAGGAGTCTACGTTCAGGTCGAAATGGAGAGCAGAACAGAGACACCAAAGGCAAGGATGGGAGTTTTACACTAAGTTGCTCCTTCGAAACCTCCTGAAATAAAGCTCAGTTTCAGGTTGGAAGCATCCTGCCAAGCACACAGAGCACTAGATGATTTGCCAAAACCAGCGATCATAGGAAGTAGAAGAATAAATCCAGTTCAGCAGCTATGACTGAATTCGGCCTTTACCACTCAGAAAATCCTTAACAGGATTTGAAACATATTCTGGCAGAGTTTGGCTTCTACTTTTCAACTACATTTTCAACACCAAGTCAAGATGCTTTTGGAACAGGATTGCTGTGCTTCACGCAACCATCTATCATCAAACTTTTTCATGGGAGTCACTGTCTAACCACGCAGCTTTTACCTAAAAACACTATCACATCTGAAGACCATTGACTGCTGTTACTGGCTGAGATTACAACAAATGAACTCCTCAGTATATTAAACCTCACTTCTTACTCCCTTCTGTAACAATGACTTTTCCAAATCATTTTATAAGGACTTTTTGTTTGGTTGGTTTTGCTGATTTAACACTGCAGAACTCAAGAAAAGGGGAGTGCTTCAACTGGCAGTATTTTCCTGCTTTTAATTTTCCACTGGTACAAAATGAGGACATTTGGTGTTGCATGTATGTTGTTATTTACAATGGCACAGGAATATCTACCAGCAGCAACATCTTTCACTGTCCCCACACCATCTTCTATCACAGCCCAAAAGGACAAGAAGTTTGATCAGTTCTTTTGTTAATTACTCTCTGAACAATTGGAAGCATCACTCAGGCCGAGCACTCACAGGGAGCAAGCAACAATTTTAGGTAAATAAATGGGATTAAGGGCTACTGATTTATTCAGTGGAAGAACTTAGAAGAACAAGTCTGAGCAATAAAAAAGCTAAAAGAAAAAGAGAGGCTGGGAAAAAAAAGTGATTAGAGTTGCTACACTTTTAACAGATTGATGACAGACATAAAATAATCCTGAAAATCTGAGTGGCAATAAAAATTAAAGAAGCCTTTTAATTCCATGCCACTCCGAGCATTAGTGGAAGGGCTCCAGAGGTGTCAGAGTACAACAGCACTCCTCAGGTGAAGAGCAGCCGAGTGGCACCGTCAAAAAGCAGTGACTAACCATGGCAAGAACCGATGGAAAGCACGAGTATTTTTCTCTTACGCTGCTGGACTTCAGGCTGTGCCCACCACACAAACACGTTGCCGGTGCTCATCCCACCAAAGGAACCCAAATGTACACAACAAATTAAAAAACAAACAACACAAGCCACAGAAAGAGCCCTTGGAACACAGAACGTGTTATTCCTCGCCAGCAGTGAATCCTGCAGGGACAGGAGTGGTTTTCTAAGGATTTAAACACACGCAGTAGGACCGCTGTCACCTATCTTTAAACTCAGAGCACATCTCTACGTCACCTTGGGCCTCTCACAGAGAGGAATGGGTTCCTTACAGATATATTTTGTATTTGGTTTCAACGCACACTCTAGAAGCGCCACCTTCTTGTCACCAACAGGTGATCACGGCTCCACTCTTACCTTTCCACCCAAGGCCACCAGAGAAGCCTCTCCCTGTTACAGGGGAGACCTGTTCAACTCCCCTCCCCTGTTGGGGACTCAGGGATAACCCTGTGTATCCCCTGCAACTCCTCCACTGCCAGAGCTTGGCAGAGCTTCAGGGATGGGAGTCCAGCACCTTCCCAAGGGAGTTGTTCACCTTGCACGGAGCAACCCCCCACACTCGTGCCCATCAGGAATGACTGCGGTGATGTTAGACCTGCCTCTGAGCGAGCTTGAGCTGCTCCTTTACAGACAGCAGCGCGCTTTATTGAAGCTGCTCCTCAGAACTCGGAGGCTTCCCCCATCTCACGTGTGTGTTCACGAGCATGACGTGAGGACAGCAGAGCTCCATCGCTTCCTTGCTCACGTGCCTCTCTGGCATACGAATATACAGAGATACGTGCACATATAATGCTTAAATCCAGCAACACATGAACACTGAAGGACAGCACATCTCCAGTGAGCATAAAATAGATCTGTCTTGCACACCAGTTTGGTTGGTTTGGATTTTCCATCAGAGGAAAATTTGCACTAAATCTAGAAAGATCTTCACTTCGTGTCATGCTTAAACTGTTTTACTTGTGCCTCCTGTAAATCTTACTCCAATAGGCTTACCTATTGGTCATAACCCAACTGTTACACATTTAGCAATTTCTCGATCTTCTCAAAACAGAAAACCCAGAATTAGTGAGATATACTTTTTACTCAAGGACATGTTAGAGGGAAAAAAAAAAGTGATTTAGCTCAGTGCAAACCTGGAAAGTAAAAGTGCAAATGGAAAAGCTACTGCTGAGGAATTAACAGCCTCCAAATCTTTCTGCTAAACAGACTGAGTTTACATGCTTTCCCTTTAAGAAGGAAAAGGGAAACCTATCCACTTAAACCTATCCATTTTACTATTTTTTCCTTTTAAATAATGCAGGACACTGTTGATGCAGAAGCCTCTCGATTAGATGGAATCACAGAAAATAATAAATCATCTTAGAACTCTTACTGATTTACAGGAATCAGAAAGGAAGCGTTTTTTTGCCCCACCTCTAGGTTTTAAGAAAATTGCTTCATTTCCCACTTCTGCAAAATTTCCTCACAACCAAAAATTCCATGAAAAAGGAACTGGAAGAGCCCCAGCTACTGTTCAACATTTAGAAACATATTAAAGTGCCGTGAATCACAGCTCTCCACATGTTCTCCTAGAGCATGCCAGCCTAGCTAGCTGCAAATTGCTTTATGCCAGCATTGCCCACTCAAAATAAAAACAAACGAGTACAAAAGCTACACTGCAACATCATTCTGATCCTCATTTTTCATCATTCATTATCCTGATTTTAAGTCAAGTTCTGCTCAGATTCATGGCAGTGCTACTGGATAAGACGGTCACAGATCTACTTTTGCTTAGTTAGGAAGAACTGACAATGAAGAATACAAAATCTAAGTATCTTTATGGCTTAGATGATTGACTGTTACTCCCTCTATGAAAACACTGTTTCTAAATTCCCCCTGAAAAAGTTGGTCCCATGAGAAAACAAAGGAAGAATCTCCAGGGTAAATGACAACCAATGACAATCATCATAGGTATTTTTTGATATTCACATTATAGATTTGTAATACTGCCATATTCTGCATATGAAACCTTAACTGTTATCAGCTGAAATTTTCCAGGGTTTGCTGCTGTCAAATTTGGTTTGAATGTTCTTAGTACCACCTCCTAAGCCACTTTCCACAACTCAGGCAGAAGGTTAAAAAACAAATAATCAAACAAACAAACCACAGTATTTTCCTGTGGAATGATTCTCACTCAGCGATCCATGGGGAAAAAAAAAAGTCCATACTTTTCAAAAGAGAAATTGCACCTTTGCTTTTAGCGACAGTCTGCTGCTGTCAGGACAACATCCCTGACAGGTACAACCTGTGCCCTGTGCCCTCCTGTGCTTAGGAGTGTCCCCAGGACGGGCACATGCAGCCTTCACAGAGTCACACAGAATCACAGAGTGGTTGAGGTTGGCAGGGACCTCTAGAGATCATCCAGTCCAACCCCCCTGCTCCAGCAGGGACACCCAGAGCATGGGGCACAGGGCGGCATCCAGGCGGGTTGGGAAGACCTCCAGAGAAGGAGACTCCACAGCCTCCCTGGGCAGCCTGTGCCAGGGCTCTGGCACCCTTTGACTCTCCTAACAAAATCAACTTACTCCGAGCAGCCCCTGAGCACCTCAGCCCTACCGAGCTGCTGGCAGGTCCCCCAGTGCTTCCCACCTCGCACTTCCCATCTGATGAGAAGCACTGCTGGCCTCGGCAGAGGCAGCCAAGGGAAGGAGGCTATCCCTATGTACCCGTGTGAGAATCGGCATCAGCATCCACAACCTCGTGCTCCTGGCAGCACTGGCCATGGAGCAGCGCCGTGTGGTAACTAGGGATCAGGCCCCTGGCTTCCCACCTTCCAGAGAGAGTAACAAAGTGGTTGTGTGAGGTGACTCCTGTCAGCTCCAAGGCCAGCATTGCGGTCTCCAACACGATACTCCAGCTGGTTACCCTCTTTATTGCAGGGATGGCCATGGTCATGCATTTAATTGCTCTGTGTTTAAACCACTGGAACACACTCCATCCAGAGGCAGGAACAAGGCTGGGGACTTCGACACCCCATCATTGCTCTGCCACGCAGGGAACAGGGAATGCAGGCAGTGAGAGCCCTCAGCAAAGAGCTCATTCCTGCTCTGCAGCCTGGTTCACAACGTGGACAACAGCTGCTGCTGCTGCTGCTGCCCCTGCGTTCCCTCAGCTCGAGGGCTGCTGCTCCTCGCTCCAACTCCCAGCCAGCCAACCCCAGCAGCTCCAGGGAGCCGCGTGAGGAAAACCACCACCACACGTGGCAAAATTCTTGCTCCTCCAGCACTCATCCCCAAAACAGGCAGATAAACAAACAAACAAACTAGGAGACAAAAAGATACAGCAGTCCCTGAGAAGTTTATTCTGATTCAGAGTGCATGTATTTTAACGGTCCTTGACTATGTGACCTTACCTGACCTTACGCAAGCAATTTCAGTTCTGATATATCTTAGCTTTTATGACCTGAACTTAATGATTTAATGAACTCAGAGCAACAAAAAAGGGATAATCAGCAAGACAGCAGCTGGACAAATGCTACCTATCCTCATGCGTGCAGCTGAAGAGGTTTCTGCGACAAAGGAGCTGATTCACACAGATGTGGAAAGAAAAATAATCAGTGCAAGGCTTGAAGCTGGAGGCGAGGGAGCGCCCTCAGGGCGGGGAGGAGGCAGCACCAGCGCCAGGCAGCGCCAACATTGGGCCAGTTCAGTGCAAGCAGCACAGCACGAGGGCAGATCCAGCTGGGGACCCAATGCTGGCTCCACCAAGCCACCCCTGCCTGCAGTGCTGCAGGGAAGAGGATCCCTTTCCTTCAGGGAAGGCGCCCAGGATTACGCACTGGCCTGTGCTAATTTCAGCCCCTGAATGCCCATGAAGTCACACAGCCACTCCCGAGCCAAGTTTTACCATACACTTCAGTTGAGCAGCACAGGGATGGCCTGTACCACCATCCTTTCCCAAAAATGCAGGATACGAACTAGAAAAAGATCCGGTTCTAACACCAGAACACAGCCATGATTGAAGGCCTTTTTCTTCAGCTCAAAACATATCATCTGGCAGTAGACATGAATGTAAAATAATATTTTTATATTATGCTTTGATTTTGGCTGGACCAGAGTCTAGATGTTGCTTTCTGATAACTACCAAGAGATTACACTGTCCTATACACTCAGTGCTTTATGCAGTGGAGGCATCCGGACTTCTTGCCAAAGCTACCCTCATTTTTCCCCTCCTTCTCCCTTCCAGTACACGCTTCCAACTTCTCTGCTACCAAACATTAAATAAACAAACTTAATTAAAGAGCAGACCACAGAGGTATTGCTTACAAACAAATATGAAGGCATAAATGCAGAATAAACCCCAAACTGCCAATTATATCAAACTTGAATAAAGTGTGAGAAAGTTCACAAACTTCAGGGCACCAAATCTTGGCAGACCTCTTGCACAGAAACAAGTTTCCCAATGCAAATGCAGTGGCACTAACATTATTTCATAATAAACTTCAAAAAAGGATGCAGTTAGTCCGTTAGTGCATTGCATTAGTCCAATTTTACTCCCTTTTGCAACGGTGATGGGTTCGGACAACACTCCGGCCAAGTTACCCATGTAGCGTTATGCCTAGATATAAACTAACAAAAATATTTTGACAGCGTGAGTCCTCAAGTGTAACTCCTGCTCCTTGTTTATTTGCACATCTAATACTGATTTCAAAAGAAAAATTCACTTAGCTGTAACAAGGACTGTCTAAAGTTCATCTGCTGAACGCAGCAGTCTCACAGGGTAAGGTTACATGAAGTTTTGACTGACTGAACAACACTGTTAAAAGCACCTTTAGTATCACAGCAAAATAATAATTTTAAAAAGGCATTTCTCTTTTTTCTTGTTTTGTAGCATAAAGTATGTATTTAATTTTTGAGATAAAAAAAGGGAGAATTTCTTTTTCAGTGCATAGGAAGCACAGGTGTATCCTGCTTTCACACTTGTGCTTCCGAGCTTCCGAATAGGCCTTACAGACACAGCATCAGTGTGCACGAAAGTAAAGCCCCGGCTCCCGGGCGCTGCCTTTTCTCCAGCCCGGGTGCAGCCCTCATGTCCCGCCTCTTTCGGGGCTGCTTCTCACCCTGCAAAGCGAGCCCGCTTGTGATCGCAGCTCCTCCTCTTGCAAACACACACAGCTGCAGCTGTAGTAAACAACCGCTAGTCAAGAGCCGGGAAGGTCAAAGTCTCGGGGCTGCATCCATTTCAGCTTTTCTAAACATGAAATCCTCACTTTGGAAAATTATCTTCTTTTGTGTTTGTCAGGGAAAGGCAATTATCACAGGCATCCTCCCCACCCAAAAAAAAAAAAAAATCCAAAAGGCCACAGTCCAAACAATAATATATTTATATTCCCTTGCTTTATTAATGTACAAATACCTTATTCACAGTCTCACGTTTTACGTGATTTGACAAATACAATGATTTACCCAAGATGAATCTTGTATCAGCAAGACCTGTCACCCAGCACAAGTGACACTTCTTCCTTTCAGAGGCGGGCAAGGAGGTGCCCACACTGCCAAGTGCCACCAGCAGCCACAGGACGCTCGCAGTGGTGGCACCACCAGCCTGGCGACAACCACATCACAACTTTGGTTACTTTGGCACTCGAAGACACCGCTTACCCAACGGTTAGGGAACGCAGACCCCTTCCCTTCATAACTGCTCCGCGTGAACCAACGTCCAGCCAAGCTCCAGCCAACAGGTTGCCCTCCGGATTGCCACCGGAATCGCTGAGCGGAGCAGCCAGGGGGCCAGGGCAGAGCGCGGCACGCAGCACTCACAAACGCGCTGCTTGTGCTCCACAGCGGCGGGAACGTCCCCGGCGCCCGCGCGTGGGAACGGAAGCGCCAGCAGCGGCACCGCCGCCGCCGCGAGCGCTTGCAGCCCGAGCCCTCGTGCACCCCACGGCAGAAGAGCTGCAATACGCAGCATCTCTTCTGAAGCAAAACTCGTCTGGCACATACTGACCGGGGCAATGGCAACAGAAATACCTAGCAGAGGGTGTCCTGAAACCTTGAAGTTTATTGCTAAAAGTTGCTATTCCCATGCTTCTGCTCCCTGCCGGGCTCGTGGGGTCCTTTCCAGCAAAGGCTTTTCCACAGCACAGTGGGCAGGCCTGAAAATACCAGCAGCCAGTGTCGCTGGGGAGCAGGGGGATAAGCGCGGAGCTCCATCCCCCACTCTGCACAGCCTCACAGCCTCGGCACCGGCAGCACGGCCCGAGCCGCATCTCCCCAGGGCCAAATTCCTTTCCAGCCCCCTGCCCCGGTGACACATGACACATCTCCTACTTCTTACTCGGAGCATACTCCTCGCACCCCCCAATAGCAAAACAACGGGGAAAGAAAGGGAAAATAGGAATGTTCACAGTCCTCTTTAAATTTTATTCACTGCTCCATTAACTGAGGGGAAAAAAAAAAAGGCAAGCAAAGTCCAACCCACCTTGCAAAGCTGCCCGTGTGCTAGGGAAGGGTCTCGTTCCCGGTGCCCGCCCACGCCGCGGGCTCCCGGTGCCCGACACGGGGGCAGGAGCGGGGGAAGGCGGCGGGAGGCGGCGGCGGGAGCCCCGCGCTGCGCGGTGACGTCATCCTGCACCCGCGAGCCGCCCGCGGCCAGCGCTGCGCCGGGGGCACCGGCCCGCGCCTGCCTTGCACCTACACACATGTATATATATATATATATATATATATGTACATATGCAGTTAAACCGGGCTCGGCTCACGGGGCCGGGCATCACTGACGCGGCGCTCCCACTGCCCACCTCCAGCCTAGGCACTCATTCCGCGCCGGAGACCGCCCTGCTCCTCCTGCCACATTTCGGGAGTGGGAGAGCAAGGAGGAACCAGAAAATGGAGCCCATATGCTAGGGGCTGCGCGAGGCGAGGCAGCCCCGCGGGCCCGCCGTGCGCGGGACCTGCCGCCGTGCCAAGGCTGAAAGGAAAAAA
>VZSG01000481.1:580591-595897 GCA_013398315.1 Nothoprocta pentlandii | reverse complement strand
GCCGCGGGAGGGAGCGCCCCTCCCCCGCCCGCCTGCCGGGCGACGGCTCCAACGGTCGTAACGATCGTAACGGTCACCTGGCCGCCGCTGGGCTCGGCTCTGCAAGCCGATCTGTAGCCTTTTCCCCATCTCCATTTCGCCCCCAGTCCCCTCCTATCCCCCCACTTAAAATCCTCCTTTCGCCTCTGCCAGCTGTTTCGAGAACTTCCTCCGCGGGATGGTTTTTCACACGGAAGGGCCGCAGAAACTGGGGGGATTTTTTTTTCCTCCCTTTAAGGTGCAACTTATGTGCAGTGAAGGCGGCTGTGGAGGCTTACAATAACGTTCAAGACAAAAGCTCATTAATTTCGTGGGTGTCTGAAAGGAGCTGCTTAAAGAAAATGGGGAAGCAAAAATGGAAATTTGGAGGCTCAGAGTCTCCTCAAAAGCTTTCTGCTGTTTACACCACGAGCGCTGCTTTGGTCCAAATACGAGCAGCAGTGTCGTCAAAGCTGACTTAACTGCTTCCTTGGGGATTCCCTTGTGTTAGCGAGCTTGTTCTTAATATAAAGGTGATACAGCCCCTTGCTGCTGCCTTTCCTTAGGGTCCCCAATGTATGCAGTAAATGCACCTGGGCCAGTGTGAGCTTTGCTGGGCCGCCGCTGCTGAGGTGGTTTCTTGGCAGTGTTCAGGAGAGGTGCAATTTTGGGGAGCCTGACAGGGTATTAGGGTGCCGTGCCCAGCCTTGGCCTTCTCCAGGGTCAGAGCACATAGAAAATGGGGAGTTCTTTGTCCACCCTTTGCCCCCTGCAAACCCAAATTCAGCTCAAAAGCAATCCTCGAAAACAAGGATTTGGTGAATGGTTTGCTGTGAGAAAGTTGGCTCGCTGTGCAAGATTTTGTGTGTGAGTGTGTGTGTGTATGAGGCTGCGCAGTGTGCATATTTACACAGAAAACCAGGCATCAGGTACATAATTCCTGTCAAATGCTATTACTTTTAGTAAACACAAAATAGTGTTTGCTGGTCTGCACCGTATGAGGAAGCCAGGAAAACTAGAACCAATTTCTGCTCCTTAGGGCGTGCCATGGCAGCAGCCTAAAATACATCCCTGAACCTTTCCATGGGTTCTTCCTTAGCTGTTTTGGGAATGGACCACGGACGCCCTTGACATGAGTGAGAGTCAACGTAAGTTGCCGACCTTGTCCCTGTGTCCAGCATCCACTTCTACAAAGTTAGAAAAGGGAGAAGAGTAAGTAATATAGGTTAAATATATAATATATAAAATATAATATCATGTAAGCATGTGTGAGTCTGCATATAAATATATGTCTCTGCAAGGTATAGAAGATAGCGTTTTGTTGTTATTTCATTACCAGTGTAATAATTTTCTCCAGAGAAAAGTGAGTGCAGAATTTAAATATAATCCAGTGGCCCAAATGCCCTGTTTCTTTGGATTATTATTTTACACACAGAATGAGTTCGGAAAGCTCACCAGAAATTACATGTGGCCTTCATTAGATTTGAGAACATTTTACCCAAGTCAAAAGTTAAGATTGTAACACAAGTGTTTTAAAAGATAAAATATGCAGTCCCATATGTAGTGGGTTACCATAGAAGTCCACGGGAAACATTCTCTGGATAGATGCAGCTTATATCCAGATTTATCAATAAGAACCATATGTATTCAAAGTCATTCCTCTTAACCACTTGGAAGTGGGAGCAGTGATTTCCCAGCGCTGAGTGCTCTACGGAGAAAACCTGTTTTCCACCTAGTGAGGTTAAAGGATTAATGAATACTTGGCACATGAAAAATGAATAGTGATAGCAGGAAGAAGATTGCATGTAGACAGGGCAATAAGGTGCAGAGCAGAGCAACATCATGTTACACGCTTTGCTGTGCCCTGAGAGGCAGGCGAGGCTCATTTCCGTGGGGTTTCAGATAAAATATTTAAAAAACATCAATATTTATTTTGTCACGCTCAGGAATATTTTGTTCACTTACGTAATATATCTAAGGAAACCATCTAGAAGAGGAGTTGGCTGAGCTGACGTTTGGTGATAAAATTTGTTCTCCGTGAGCTTCATTATGTGCTATGTTGGCTGTTTACATGGTCTATTGCCTGCTTCTAAGAACTATTACCCATATGCATGAATTTGCAGGGCAGTATCTGGAGCAAAAATATGTAGCTACATTCACCGGAGAAACGTATTACATGATTATATATCAATAGATTGATACAGAAGTAGGGATATTACACATTAGTATTTGATATATATCACAGATTTATAGAGAGTTGTAGTTCTCAATCACACACTTTTATGGAAAATCTGTCCTCCTAAATCACAGTCTTGGCGCACTCCATGTACCTGACCCCTCTGTTTCCATTCTTGTGTAGCTTAACAAAGCCGAGGGCACGTCATCCCTTTGCAAATGCTCAAGCCTCATTTTTTTAGCACAGGGATACTTGGAAAACATTTAATATTCCTACAAATTGCTCATTTCTCTTTTTGCTTCATTTTTCTCTTGGGACAAAGAATCTCAAATTTGCTATCAATCAATGAGTTTTTTAACATGCCATTTTTTTTTGAAACATCCTAAATTCTGATGCAGCAAATGTAGTTTTTTTGAAACAATGTACTGCTGAATGTACATTCATAATCTTGACAGTTGTGTTTCTCTTGTGTATTCTGGGCATTTCCTAAAATACTTCTCCAACTCTGCCGGATCACCTACAAATCAATGTTACTAATTCATTTCAGTTGCGTCTTTCCATGTAGAGTTTTAGATGGGATCTGCTTGTAACTCTTCTTCTGTTGAGGGAGCTTCCTGCAAGTTATCAATAAAAAGCTCTAACAAACATCTCCGCAGTGCTCCTCGGCCTCTCACCTTTTCTTGTTCTGCTCTCCACTGATACAGAAATTGGCCACTCTTCCCCAGTACCATTTTCCTACATCTGATCGTAGATCCTAATCCAGTACCTCATATACATAATACAGTGAAAAGCGATTTAACAGCTTCTTTCTTTCAAGTTTTGCATGTGCTTTAAGTTTTGTGCTTTGTTGCTGTTGTTGTTTTTGTTTTTAACAAGGAAACAATCCGTTTTCAAAATGGGCAATGGCATCACCAGCAGAGAGCACACTGGAACCTCAGAACAAAAGAAAACTGAAAATCAATAGCATGTTTTAACAATATAAGCCTGAAAGAAATAAAGATACATCTGAAAGACATCAGTAATCTGCGGAACATTGAGAGGTTTTGCTTTTTCAATTAACACCAGTCATAAAAAAATCATTCCTAACTTATATTTCATTTTCTAACTCAAAAAATCAAATTAAAAAAAAAAAAAACTTCTCAAACCAAAACTAAATGCATTTTTATTTGGGATGCATGGTTAGACAAAAGCTTTAACAAATTACCTGATACATTTTAGAAGACGGATTGTGTTCATTTGCTGAACTTGGGGAAACCTTTGGGTTGACAGATAATCAATTCAAATACCTGCAGTTGAGGGATTGTGTTACTAATTCCTTTCACAAGCTTTCCCCTTCGAATAAAGGCACATAAGTGGGTGGGTTTTTTTGCCAAGGAATTGACCTGTCAGCAGCTACGGCCCTTTGCAGTTGGTTATTGTCCTGCAATCCAGCCTGTGATCATTTGCCAAGTGCTTCCCTGTTGTGCAATCCAGGTGGTGTTAAGCTTAACATAAAAACATGGGCCTTGCCCCTCCGCCTGAGAGCCCCGTGCAAGCCCTGGGTTGCAGACTGGCCTGGGCAAAGCCCTCAGCTTCTGTGGCTCTGAATCTGCCCATAAATCACCTATACACCTGTAGCACCGTGTCATCAGATTCCAGTGCTTGTGGCCAACCTGTAGCTGGACAGAATGGACAACCTAAGGCTCAGAAATACAACCAAGAGCTAACGTTACTGTGTTTCCCATGCCTCCCTAATAAGGCAGCAGTCGTGCTCCCTGGGCATAAGAGATCAGCATTTCACAATGCCAACCACGCTCATATTCGCCTGGACTTCCTATAAACCACTTGTCCATTCTCAGACTGACAACTAGACGGTCATTTCCTCAGGTCACCCTCCTTAAAAACAAACAAACACCCCAGCCTGGTGTGTAAATGGCAAGCTTGATGTACACAGCACAGCCCCTCTAATACAGAAAATTTTATAATGCAGAAATAGTTCAGTTAGACTGCATAAAAGAGGAAAATTATAATCTGATAGAGTAGGTGTATGTTTTTTTTTCTCCAAGGATAGAGACCAAAATATTCAATCTTCTAGATTTAGATTAGCAATGTTGCCAAGATATATATTCTAGGAAACTGGGACTGCGTGGTATTGATGCTATTAATGGTAAACTAGCTACATCTCTAAGAGTCCTGCTTTGTTTTGCTATAACCTTGGATCGAGAACATGCTTTTTTTCTTTCTTTCTTTTTTTTTTTTTTTCTCCAACTTGCCTTCTTTTAGCAAGAGCCTTCAAAGGATCCCTATCCCATTTAAGGGGCTACCTCTAGAAGGACGGGAATCAATGTTCCTTAAATTGTACAATCCTGCATTAGCAAAAGTTAATAGTAAGTAGGGGCCATCTAGAAATATGATGTGGCAAAAAAAAACCCAGACTTTTTAAATTAATTTATTTATTATTTTTATTTCTCTAACATTTGGTCAGTCTTTTTATAAGAAAAAGAAAAGTGAGAAAAGCACCTCATGGCTCAGGACACCATGTCAATTCGAAGATGAGAAATGGCCTTTGGTTTCCTCTGTTTTTTTTTCTTAAAAACTCTGTATTTTGTAGCTACATCTATGGACCTAGAAATCACTCAGAGAAAACTTCTTACATCATCTGTTTTCAAATCCCCGTGTTGCTCACAGTGCTGTTCGGTTGTTTAGGACACTGAAAAAATGGGAATCTCCTGAGGAGTAAGATGTAGTGTAGGCTGAGGTGCTCAGGTTTCCTCATATAACACTGGGGAGTTCTGTGTTCTCCACAACTCCTGGTTATTTTGCAGCCCACAACTCCTCTGCATAATCAGCCATGTCTAATTTGTTCCCAGCGCGCCGGTTCCAGGAGCGCTCCAGGAAGTTCTGCATGCAAAGGATGGCAGGAGCAGACTCAAAGTTGGAAGAAACGTTACAGAAGTGCTTGGATTTTTTGCATGTAACTGAGAACTCGACTTCTGCGCACAAGTTAGCAATAGTTTACATTCAACCGGGCACCTATGGCTCAAATGTACTTAGCCAAAAACATCTGGGATGTCATCTTTGATGATTTATTAAAGCATAAGATTTTACTGACAAACATGAGGCAGAGAAAACACCATTCTCAAGGAGCTCTTTTTTTCACATTTTTTTGGATTCATCAGAGTGCTTTGTTCTCCATGGAAGTATTAAATAAACTACAGCAGAACAAATCTCCAAGCAAATAAGCACTCGGATGCTGTTTTGTTGCTCAGACAGCATTCCTCCTTTTCCATCTTCCATTCGCTCTTACTGATGCCTTCTTGCATTGCTAAGCAGATACATATTCATGATGGTAACTTCTGGGTTGATTCCGACCCGCACGACTATTCTGGTCCCAAAAACTCTTGGATTCTGAAGATATTTACGCAGGCCCAGGAATGGGAAAGGGTCAGAGTCAGAGCAGTTCTGAGACACACTGAGAATGTCTCTTTCCAGCAGTGCTGGTTTCATGAGCTTGGTTGGAAGTGCCTGGCTTTGCACTTGGGGGCCATATCCATGATGGTGGTGAATAATGGTCTTTATGGATCAAAGGTTGCAGTCACACAAACATTGAGAGCCTGCATCCGGACTCAGGTGTATGTAGCACATTTCATATGAGTGAAGTGTGTGTGTGTATATATATATATATATATATACATATATATTATATAAACAGGGCACTTTGCAGGTTGCTAACCATCGTTGTGCCACTGGATCCCAATCTAACAGCTGAAGAACCTAACCACCATGTTGTAGCAACTACTTGCTCACTGCCTGAATGTGTTTATGTGTGTGGTTTTGTTTTGTTTTTAGCTAAGAGATTGAATTCATCTGCGTGGCTGCAAAGCTCAGAAAATGCCAGTTATCGATTCTTTTTTTAATGGCAGCCGGTGACAGCAGCGCTTGGCCGTTGCCAACCACAGAAAGGGAAGGAACTGCAGGACAGACACTCCGGTGTGCCCCACGGTCACTGCTGCGCCGGCAGGTGAGGAAAGGGCAGGAAGAGGATCATGGAATTTTACAGAAAAAAATAAAATATTTTTGTATATATATATTTTTTTTTGGGGGGGGGGAGGATTTTATCCAAAGGCACATGGTAAAATGGCCGCTGCAGTGTCCAAAAAGACCGTTAATTGAGAAGGAGCACACATTCCAAAGAGCAAACTTCACCCCTATTTTTGTTTAGTCCCCCTTTTTTTAAGACAGCCCCCAAAGTGGCTGCCCAAACGTGCCGTGGGGTGCCCCACATGGGAACGCGAGGCGGAGGAGCGGGGCTGGGAGCCGCTCGGGCTGCCCCGGCCTGTGCTGCGGAGAAACCCGGCCACGAGCCCTGCCATGGGAGCCGGGGCGCCGGCTGCTCCTCACCTACTGTCTCTTCTCCTCTCACTTAGCCTCATGTGTGTCCTTGGTTTTGTATGGAGCGGCTTGGGAAGGTAAAAGCACCGAACCCCCATGGCCGCCCTGTGTGCGCTGGGCACCCGTGGCCAGGCAGCGCACACGGGTAGGCAGGCCGAGGACAGCGTTTACTGCACGGCCTCCTAAAAACTCCCCTCATTCCTCTTGCTGAGCTGGCCCCTCTCCAGCGTGACACTCCAGCATGAGCCCTGCAGTGGCAGCAGCGGCCTCCATGGAAACACGCGGGAGCAGGAGGCCAGGCTGGGGTAGCGGGAGACGGCAGCCCCGGCCGCTTTCCTCCGCTCCAGCGTATTTTCTCTGAACATGCTTTTTTGAATTTTTTTCTCTCATTTCTAAAGCACACTAGGCATGTCCCTCCTATGCTGCAAGTCAGGTGTTTCTGGTTTTAGTAATACAAAGTTGCATCGTCCCTCCAAAACCTGGGGGTGGCCACAATTTCTTCAGTGTGCCCCAGCCCAACATTTCCTGCCTCCTCTCCCTATTTTTCCGACTCCTGTCCAAGGGGAAACCTGCCCGTGTGGCACAGCCATGAGCAAGGGCCGGCTGCGGCGGCGGGGGCTGCCCGGCGCATTCCAGAGCGAGGGACCCCGAAGAGCCGGGAGCGCCCGGCCGGCAGCCTCCTCACGGCCGCACCGAGGGGACTCCAGCCCAAACACTGCTTTTAGTCCAAACGGAGGCAGAAAGCAGCAGAGGGGCTGTAAATAACAGGGATTTGCACACTCTCGCTTTGCCCAGGAATGAATTTACTGAGAAAAGACAAGGTGGAGGGGAGAAATTCAGCTGGCTCTTCTCCCAGTAGAGGGAGGAACTGGGGAAACGAACCTGCTCAGGGTCCCCTGGGGAGAAAGCTGCTGCCTATTTCCCTCATCATCATCATCACAGTGGCAACCAGGCCTGCCTCTCCATGCTGCTGAAAACTGATGCAACTTTGCATAATGCTGTTATGGTATAATTGATGATATAATTTCCCCTTAATATTTCTCTGAAAGTCTCTGAGTTTTGGTAGATTATCTTGAAGTAAATCTGCCAGCCTGACTATGCCCTGCCTAGTATAGACAGCGAACCACGTAGCTGTTTGGCATTCGTCTAAATATTTCACAGACTACAGGTTGAATCCGGCAAAATTTGTAAGCCCCCAGGCTTGCTGCTACTGGGCTTAACTTTTAGATATTGGGATTTACATTCCTAAACAATGTGACAATACTGATTTTCACCACACGGAACCTTAGCCATCTTTTCCAGGGGCTGAGTCCACTTTCTTTTTTCTTTGGAATGATGTGGTGGTGCTCCAGCAATAGCATGTGTAGGGGATATAATACAATAGGTAATGAATGCAGTTTAATATGTAATACTTTAATATATGTTTTATGAATAATAATAATACAAGCCTGCACTCATGCGACAGTACTTAGATCCAAGTGTGGTTGCCTGCATCTCTCACCTCTCAGCACAGTTCCCTGTATGAGCTGGACTTGCCTGAGGGACTAGGATGCTACTGACTAAGTGCGGAGTGTAGATAGAATCACAGAATCACAGAATATTCAAGGTTGGAAGGGACCTCAGAGATCATCTAGTCCAACTTCCCCGCTCAAGCAGGCACACCTAGAGCATGTGGCACAGGGTGGCATCCAGGCGGGTTTTGAAGACCTCCAGAGAAGGAGACTCCACAACCTCCCTGGGCAGCCTGTGCCAGGGCTCTGTCACCCTCACAATAAAGAAGTTCCTCCTCACCTGGAGATGGAACTTCCTGTGTTTCAGCTTATGGCCATTTCCCCTTGTCCTTTTCCCCTTGTCCAGACACTTACATCTGGACCAGTCAGCCCACACTCTAATGGAGAGCTAAAGTCATCTTCAGGGTCTGACTAATGTCATCCTAAAATAGATGTCCACATTTTATACACATGGCCATAAGCCTTTGCTATTTACTTCAGTGGCCACTCAAAGGGAAATTTTCCTGCAGTTTGGACCTCCACTGTTTGACACTGCTTTGGTCTCCTCTGTTTGGTCTTTGCTGCAATAACCTGGACATCAAGAAGCGCTTGTAGGCCCGCCAGCAAGCCTTTATGAGTGCAACCACATCTTCCTCAGTTAAACTTCCCCCCAAACACTCTTTGTCCTTCTTGCCGCAGACCCCACCAGAAAACTGTCTGCCATCATAAGGAAAACCAATCACCAGGTTCTCTAAGTGGTACACTTTGGTGGAAATCACTAAAATTTATTCTCCAAGATCACCAGAGACTCCCTGTCTCCATTTAAAGTCCTTAATATCTGTTTTCAGTGGATGAGGCCAGCTCCCGAGCTGGTGTCAGCTTGGAACAGCTAGATGGCCCAGTGGCCCGAGGCATGTTTATTAAAAGGGGATGTGGCCCATGAACTCTCTTTACCATCCCAGTATTTTTCATATCGCTTTTCACCTTTTCTCCCTCTCCTGCTCATCTGCCCCTCATTCCAAGAGACCTCGATCATTTCAGTACCTTTAATACTCTGAAAAGATTTTATTCGCTACCTTTAAATCACTTTGGGTCACTTAAAATCACTTACACAGCCACAGCGACACCACAACAATCACCATCTCATTTACATAAAGTCACCCAGAGGTTAATTAGTATGTGGAGGTAAATTTCCAAAAGAGCGCACCAGGAAAAAAGGCAGCAAAAAGCAATTCTTTCCCTAATTGGTTTTGTACACACACCTCTCGCTCTATGTTTTACAAATGTACCTGGTAATTTCAGCCTTCATTTTCTGAGAAGATTGCCCGTCAGGTGGAAAGGAAGCCTGTCATTGTGTGTGCCTGAGTGGTGCCTTGCTGCCCTTTTGTTGTGGGGCAGACTGTTTGGAAACATCGCCTTTTAGTCGCATCTCAATTGCATGGTAGGTGCTATAATGCTCCACTCGCCCACGTACTTTATAGTGGAGCAACCCCCCAAATACCCACGTATCCCTGTGCTGGAGTAACTGCTGGGAAATGCTGATAAAAGCTGTTACAGGAGGATTGCATCAGGCAGGAGGTGGCCCTGGCCCCTGGGAAGGCGCCCACCTGGCAAGCGCTTGTGCCAGGGGAAAGAGCGGAGCATGGGAAGTTTAGTAGGGGCAAAAGTAATATTTGGCTGTTTGGAAAGCGGGAGGGAATTGGGTAACCACCCCTGGGTGACTAGGACGGGGACCTGTTGGGTTCACTGCTGCTTCCAGACACACGGGATTTGGTTCTTTGGTTCCAGCGCGGGCTGCGTTTCTGTCTCTGCACTCAAGTCAGGGTCCTAAGGCTTGAATGAAAGTGTTTACATGTTTTCTTTATGAGTGCTTACTGTCCAGGTTAATTCAATGATTTCTGGTTCAACCAAAGACTTCTTTCAGCAATGACAGCAGATATTCCCACTGTCAAGGCCTCAAGAATATGACAGGTTACACCATAGTATTTTAGTGGGAGTTTTTAGCATTAGCAGCTATGCAGCTGGACTTCTGCCTGAGCTTGACACTCAGTAACTTAAAAATGCTTAACACAATGTTTAGCCCGGCCTTTCAAATATGAGTTAGAAGCTACATTCCCTCAGAGGCTCTGGAGCCAGTCAGGAATTCTTGCACAAAAATATGAATTTCTCCAAAGCAAGTAGGAGAAATCCCTACAGCAGGCTCATGTAGCACCAAAGGAATATTTTCAGCAGGGATTACTTTATTTTTTTGTCATCATTTTGTCCAAGTTAGTTAGACACCTTGGAAAAGCAATCCCAGTAGAGGAGTTAAGGATCCACTGGATTGGGATCCTGATCGACGTGTTCTCACCGTAAACACCGAACACCTCCTGCTCCTGGCAGTAGCATCAAAACAAAGGACACGCGAAATTCCTGGTCATTCCTCCTCTCTCTACAGGACAGTGGTGCCTTTATCTCCACTCTTTTGGAGGATAAGGCTGGTTAGAACTTCTGGGGAGGATAAGGTGGGTTGGAATTTCTTTAAGTGTCCCTTCTGACTGAATGTGCCTGTGAAAACTGCCTAGAAAGCAAAACTGATGAAAAAAAATGTTAATGATGAGAGGGACAGGCAGGGGTACAGCCTCTCCCTGGTCTTGTGAAAGGGCATATACCTTGGGCAGTGCTAGTAAGGTAATTAGAGGCCTCCTTTTTTTTTTTTTTTTTTTCTCAGTCATGAATAAATCTATCCATGGTAAGTAACATCACTGTGATCATTCAGGAATTGTTATAGAGTAAGAATACCAATAATCAATATTGAGCTTACTTGTTCTATTTATTCATCTATTATTCAGCATGGTATCTAAGAAATTGTGGGTTTTTTTCCTTCTTTAAACAGCACTTGTCCACTGTTGATGTTTACAGTCTTCTTACTGTTGATGAGGGTTCTCCCGTTCCTTCCCTGTCATCATTTAGCAAAGCTAAATGCATTTAGTTATTTTAATCTTTCTTGAAAAGTCAATCCCTTAATTAGAATCTATGGTTGCAGAGTTCCACAGGGTGTCTGCAGGCTAAAAACCACTAAGGCTATTTTCTTACTAATTGTGCTCACAGACAGGACATTTATTAATGTTGTTGATGGCATTAGCTTTTTTTTTTTTTTTTTCTCTCTTTTTTTAAGAGACTGTTTATTTAACTGAGAGGCAAAAGGCAGAATTCATTAAATNTCTCTCTTTTTTTAAGAGACTGTTTATTTAACTGAGAGGCAAAAGGCAGAATTCATTAAATCACATTTGCAAGAGATCGAAGCCTACATGGCACAGAAAACAATGATTTTCTTGGTGGAGATTTTAAACCAAAATATGCAAAGACAAACCTAAAAGCCAGGGTTTTACACAATGAGCATATCAAAACCTCTATGTATAATGCAGAGATTTTAAGATTACAGTTGTGAAAGGAGGCTGGCAAATGATTCATTCTCTCTGCTAGCCACTTGCTAACGAGTATCAAGAATTATGGAGACAGTTCTGGAGTCCTAACCTATTGAATACGTTTTGCTGAAAAGACATCTCGAGATTTAATGGGTAGCAAACTAATGCCAGAAAATAAGCACCTTAATTTGTGCTTTGTCTTCTTTCTCCCTCTCATCTTCAGTTTTACTCGCTAATCAGTCTGTTCCTAAGCTTTTAGGATGGGCTGTGACCAGCTCTTCTAACATACAATAGAAGAAGAATCGAAGAATTTGTGCACGGACATTGCAACAACTTTTTGAAATAAATTATTATGGGCTTCTCAAATAAACTTCTTAGTTTCTTTTACCTCTTTGGCATGTAATTCTTTACATATGCAATTGCCCTCTATAGCACCACACATACACTGTAAGTGTGGTTAACAACCCACTGGAGAATGTACCTTACATAAATTTACTGTAGCATAAATGTTTCTTATGATGAGATATGTCCCATTTGTTTGAGTTCTACCTAAATTAATTATTTAATTGCCCATGAACTAAAGCAGAATTTAGATTGTTTGAACATGCACAAGGTAATTGTAGTTGATGAAAGCATGCTCAGAGCCTGTTTATATTCCGTGTGCCCACCACTCATACGGCCAGCATGGTTAAGATCAGCTGTGTAGCGCAGGTCCCTGTGCTGAGCTCGGGTTGAATCCCATTCTGTCACTGCTGTGTCATCTGGTCACTTCCTAGGTGTTCTGCACTGTAATTTGCATTTATACTCTAAAATGCAGCCTTTTAGAGGCATTTCTCCTTAACCTGGGAGACGAGTCCTAGCAGCTGGATCTTCCTTGTCCTTGCCCTCTCTACAAATGCTTCTTTCACATCAAGTCCTAGATGTGATGTGGCCCTTCCCCTGGTGACAATCTCCAAACCAGAGCCCATGCTAACAGTTTAACCATGGAGCTGATCACAGACCAGTGCTCAAACCAGGTTGCTGGTGTGGATGCAACTCAAGGACGAGGGTCCTGTTGAGCAGCACTATTAGCGCCTCTTTGGAGATTCCCATGTCCTTCTATTTGAACTTCGTGTCAGACAGAGCCTTTTGTGAACCTGTAGGATCCATGCCATCCCTGACTGTCCCACATCCACATTATTCCCCTCTTCCACCTTTATGTTGCAGCTTCTGAAATGCAAACAAACTTTCTCGTCCCTGCTCTCCTGCCCATATGAATTTCTCTCGGCCGCCTACACAGTGGCTTAGCTTTAGCAGAGAGAAGATTTCTCACCAAGTGAGTATCTCTAACACAATGACTGGAGCCTTCTTTTGGTATCTGGGAGCTGTAGCATAAGACCCTGTCAGCTCAAATGGGCAAGGTGAAATGGCCAGCACCAAAGATCCCAAAAGTTGAATTGAGGACTTGGATATTACCCAAGTCATAGCATAATTTTATGTATTTTGTTCCTAATACCTTCATCTAAGGAAATCTGGCAAATAATTGCATGTGTTGATAACACACCATCATGCACCTCTGATTTTTAATGAAGCCCCTCTATTTGCATGCCTAAATGATGTATCTCCAGGCTATATGTTTAAAAAAAAACTCGATATAAACTTCCACTATAGAATGGAGTTCTGTCCCAGGCTGCAGTGCAAACACTCAAAAACTCAGCCATCCTGGTGCAATGAAATGGGAAGGTTTATCCCTACTTTGTAAGCAGAAAACAAACTAGTCAGGTAGCACAGAGAAACCATAACAAAGGCTTCCCCCTTAGAGGACTAAAAATCGTCCTAGAAGGAAGACTCATCCTTTAAAAATGCAAAAAGAAATATTTAAGATTAACACAGAATGAAATATTTTGAAGTTACCTAAGATGAAAGAGTTACTGTCACCCCTACTGAAACATGACGCTCTGCTTCCAGGATGTTCATGCACTCCTGCTGGGGCAGATAATCTGCATTTAAATTACAAGATTCAGCCATATGTCTGACTGGAAAATGAAAAGCTTGGAGTGATAGATACCTCTCTGTGATTCTGCTATTGGAGTCCTTTATCCTCTTCAGTGACTCTCATGCACTATGGTCTGTTCCAGGATAAACCCTCTTCGTATTAAATAATACCTGAATATCTCCAAGGCCTTTCAAAAAATAAGCATTCTCTCTTTTTTTTTTTTTTTTTTTTTTTTTTTTTTTTTTTTTTTTTTTTTGAATTCTCATAAACTATATATCAAATACTTGGAATAGCTTTTGACTAATATTCTACTTTGGTTATTTAACTTGTAACAACTTGCCAATTTGACCCATACAATTGTGTTTATTTATTTATTTATTTTTATTTTTTGCTTGCTTGATTTTTTGTTTTGTTTTTGAGATTTAGACTAGGATGTATTGGGTACTCTTCAATTTAGGAAAAGGTAAATCTTCCTCATTTATGAAAAGGATATACTCTAGCTCTCCACCATCCTGTCTGTGTGTTAAAATAAGACACATAAGAGACTAGTATTTCCCTATAGATGAAGTTATATTGAATTTTTGCCCACCTACATTAGCTAGTCTTTGTCATTGTCTTTCATTGGGAAAAATAATATTTTTGTTGCACCTTCAAGTCAATGGAGCATCTTCATAGCTACTAGATAAAATGTGCAATAGCTTGGGCTATGCTTCTTTTAGACTGCGCAGATTGACTTATTATATTTCAAGAAATTTGCTGCATGTCCTGAAAAAATAGAATTGTTGAGCAAGTAAATCTCTATTTTATATTTTGAAGATGAATCAACTAAAAAAAGTTACAAGAATGTATGAGAAATGGAAGTCTGAAATGTAGAGCCTTTTCCCACCTTTGAGATGTGTTCCTGTTTATGGATTCTGATTCAACTTGTCGTTGAGTTTAGGAGGGCCCCAGTTTAAGAACCACAGCCTAATGCAGGTCTAGTGATTTAAGGAGGGTACCAGTGAGTGGTAAAGGCGTGATTTAGGTTTTAAAATCTGTTTGCTCTACTCTATACAGTGGAACTGCTCCCAGAATTTACAACCCTTGCATGCAGTGAAAGAGGACACTATTCACAGAACCAGTGATGAAGACTTGGCATTGCTGCCGCTGTAAATGCCAAACTTCAGGGGCCAGTAGCTTGAACATTTAAAGCACCATATATCAGCCGCTGAGCTCAAAGTCCGCAGTGGTCAGAGGGGGAATCCCTCTCATAAGTTTAAAAGATGATGCCAGTCCCAAAGTTTCTCAGGGAATTTTCTGGTAAAGATAGTTTTTGATACTAGAGAGATATTTTCCATGCATCTGGGTGCTCACTCGGATTTTCTCTCTCCGCTTTTGAGTCCATGCTGCTGTGGGACTGAGCTCCTGGCTGAGCCCTGACCGAAGCAGTGTGGGTTGAGGAGGGACAACAACATCCAGAGGGACTTTGTGTGATAGGGACTGCAGCCTGGATTCATCTGTCTGCAGTCACAGGTGCAAAGCTTTGAATTCAGCTCTCAACTACAGATCTAAGTACTTTTCACCACTTAAAAAGAAAAAGTCATTAACTGAGAGCAAGTATAAATCAATAAAAAGGGGAATATCCTTGTGAAATGCTCCCAGAATTGTCATGTACTCTAGTGTTCCTACAAACAGAAAATGCAAGAAATATCATAACAGAATGGCATAAAGGATACTAATTTTCATATTCTTTTTATTGTTATCTCAGATGCAATCTCAGATCACAGAATCACAGAATCACAGAATATTAAGGTTGGAAGGGACCTCTAGAGATCATCTAGTCCAACCTTCCTGCTCAAGCAGGCACACCTACAGCATGTGGCACAGGGT
>VZSG01000481.1:531124-578511 GCA_013398315.1 Nothoprocta pentlandii | reverse complement strand
GGCTCTCTTGAAGTCCAGGGTAGCTATCCTACTTCTCGCCCCACCTCCTCCACGCCGGATCGTGAATTCCAACATCTCGTGGTCGCTGCAGCCCAGACTGCCCCCAACCTTCACGTTTTCCACTAGACCTTCTCTGTTTGTTAGTATCAGATATAAAACATATATAAACAGATAAAACAGATATAAAACAGATATAAAACTTCAGATATGCTTTATCTCAGACTTTCTCAAGTTACTTATTTTTGGGTAAGTTTTGACAGTAATCATATAATATTTTTGGTCGCTTTGTAAGATTTTTTTTCTTAAAAGACCCTGATAAATCATCTAACTGAGCATGCATGAAAACTTTAAAAGTAGAACAGTTTTCTGACGGATGCTTTGGCATATAGTTTGAGCACATGTAATTATGTATATATGCAATATACAAAATATTATAGATATCTATTCAAAGGAATACAGCAGGACAAACCTCTAAGAGCCATAAAGTTTATTTGATATATATTTTGCACATCAACCACAATTGCCTAATGAATGCATTAATGGCAAAGGAATGCTTTGTATCTTCTGCAAAAGATATATATATAAACTTCAATGAAATGTGTCATCCCTTTCACTCACTTATACTAAGGAAATACAAACAAAACACTGTGTTTAAATAGCTTTAAGGATCTGATATAACCAACAATGGCCAGGAAATTTAAGAAAGCCAATGTGTGACACTCCCTCTTCAGCACATTACACCCTGTTTTTGCAAAGGCGTTAGAAGCGCTGCGTATCCCACCTAACTTTCAATTCTTAATTTAGTGCAGACTCTATGGGAAAGTACCAACAATAACAGAACCTTCAGCCTCAAGCCTTGCACAGCAAGGGCTGGAATGAAACCACAAGAAGCTGCAAGTGTTTCACCTAAAATATCAGTAACCTTTTGACTTGGTTGAGACCCAACCGCCCAGTTGCTGCAGCAGAGCCACGACTTCACCATACATGTAGATGTTTGGCAGCTCTCCATACATCTACATATGCTATACTGAGGATTGCCTGACTTGCTACTGCCAAGTTGTTGCTGCTCGAGGTGGGACCACGGTCCCTGTGCACCTTCACGCTGCTGGGAGAGGCCCCCTTGTGCCCAGTTTCATGGCTCCAGTACACACGGAGACACTTTTGCTTATTTGTTTTTCTTCATTTTCACTTCATTTGCAGTGAGCCCTGCTCAGAATCGACTCCTGGCATCTATATTGGACATGTGGGAAAGGAAGGTGTTTTTCCCCAGGCTTTTGGGACGCCTTTAGCCCCAGCAGCCTTGTCTTAGCCATGCAGCAGCCGTGCTGGGCCTGCCCTGGCCTAAGCCAGGCTCGGTTGTCCCCCAGGCCCTGGTACTACTCCTCAGCTCCCGGCAGGAGCATCTCCATCTCTGCGGCCACAGGAACTTCCACGGAAAGCAGGAGGGGGCCCCAGTCCTGAAAATGCAGGCCCAAACCCATCACAAGGCCTGGCTGAAGCACCAGCTCTTTTCCGTGCTTTGCAGTTGTGGTTATAACCCGGATTCATAGCGAAAATATTCAGTGGGTGGGAAAAAAAAGGTCTTCCCTGCAAGAAGGTTTCTTTTTACTTTCAACTTTGACACAGCCAGAGGGAGAAGCTTCCTAGGCAATCAGAGCCACCAGCATTGCAGGCACAAGGTTTGTGTCGAGAAAAAAACCACAGGTCAGCATTTTGAGGCATTTCTTCAGCCTTTAGACACACTGGCGAGGCATCGATTCGGTGCATTTTTCAGATGAATCCATATAGACAGGAAGGCACAATACCAGCTGTGAACGCAATATGCCTGTGCTCTGTTAATGATAAGGAACAACATTAATGATAAAGGGTAACAATAGGAGGGAACCATAAACCAGACAAAACAAGAGAGAGGCATACACAGAAGTTTGTGTGTCATTTACCCAGTTACTGCATATTTTGCTGGTGCTAACATCTAAAATCATTAATCTGAAGGCAGCATCAACTAGGGACATCCGCACAGCTGGGGCAGAGGGTTTGTGTTTCCTTTTTGCAAGTTCATCTTGCAACAGTGGTAGCAATGTAAAAATAAATTTACATTAAAATTAGTTTACAAGGAACTGGATAAACACAGCTTAAAAATGGCTGCAGTCTTGCAGCTTGCACTCTGCATCTATTAAATGCTAGCCCTGAGTTTTCTTAAAAAAAAAAAACAGTATTTAAAAATAAATGTGATACTTCTAAGCTTTTATCTTAAAATTCTGGCCTTATTTATGCTAAATAGTCTTTCTGACTTGACTCTGTTTATTACATGGTAAGGTGGGTTGCACTTGTAGCAGTAAGAAACTGCTACATAATCCTTACTAAAAATAAAACTTCAGTATATATGATCCAGGTCAGAGAATCAAGATGTGCAATATTATTTCCATTTAGCTGGATGAACTCATGTTTAACAAGTAAAACACTGAAAGCAAAAATGGAGAGGAGAGGAGAGGAGAGGAGAGGAGAGGGGAGGAGAGGAGAGGAGAGGAGAGGAGAGGAGAGGAAGATTTTGTACCTGCCACCATCAGAAGCTATTTTTTGTACATGATTTAATGTTTTCCCCTGATGTGTACCTATGATGTGAAGAGTCAATACAGAATGTATTTCCCAAATCTGGACCATGATCTTGCTCATGGACCCTGTCCCTGCACAACCTCCCGCTGTTGGCAATAGACTTTCAGAGAAGTCCAGATGTTTGTGCATACAGCTGTGGTAACCTGACCACTGGCTTGGATAAGATGCATTTGCTAATGCTAAGGGCAGTCAGTTTTAAGGGGATGTTTGTGCCACTGCTCCATACAAAAAACTTGCACATCCTCCTAAGGATGTCCCTGCCTGGGACAGCTCTGGGTTCAGGACGATGGATGAGGCTGCCAGCGAGAGACTGACAGGCTAAACAGCAGCTCTATGAGCACAGCAAAGGACTTAGGGGGAAATAAAAAGAGAAGATGAATCTATTCAACACTAAAAATGTTTATTTTAACTTCTCTGAAGCTTCTGAAAAATCATGGAGCAAAACTCCTGGGCATAAATCAAAGTGAGAGTGGGAAAGAAAAAGGGCAAGAGAAAGCAAGCCATTACTTTGAATGGCAATGAAAGATTGCTCAGAATCCATAACTCTGTTTACCCAGCTCAGCTTTGTGATCCAAGTCCACCTTTTCAAAAGCCTTAAAAGAAACACATGTTAAAAACAAAAAAGGGCCAAATGTTCACAAAAATGATTTACGTAATGTATTAAGGGTTTGGGTTTTACCACCTGTGTTTTTACATGTCTACATTTTCTTTACTGCTAAATGCAGTCTATCTTATGAAATGTTTTGCCTATTAAGAAATTAAGTTACAGAATAAAGGTTAAAATGATGAATGGAAAGATAAATATCAGATCTTTTCCCTCAGTTTTATGTCCCTCTGGTTATGCCTTAGTACAGCTCAGTTCCAGCACAAGGCTGGAGCATCAGTACTAAGCACACAGTTACAATAAGTACTGTTCTCACTTGTTCACTGTAAGCTCCCTATTTCCTTCTTAAAGTTGTTTTCAAAAGGATCTGCTTGCGTAATTGTACAGCAGCAAGCCCTGGTAGCCTCAATCCCCAAGAATGTTTTCAGTGACCTCTTCCTGACCAGTTTTTCCATGAGAGAACTGTTGGGAAAGGGGGAGCGGACAGTGTTAGCAGAGGGTAAATGAGTAGACAGATGCACAACGCAGATTACAGTTTATTAAAAAGAAGATTTTCTCTCTCTTTTTTTTTTTTTCCTTTCTCCGTGGTGTTATGATCTTTTTTAAAAAACAGCCCCTTCATTCTAATATTTAATGTCCTTTTTGTAGGCACAGGCCCTCCAGCTGCCCACAGACCATAATTTTAGAAGTGAGAATGTTAAAACAGAGAGGTGTGGAGCGTTTCATCCACATAGTAGCTGCTGGCATCAAAAACAGGCTGTGGATCAATCTTTGCTATGAAGAGGCCGGGTAGCTCTGCAGAGACACTATGAGTCAACATTGCCATTTGCACTACAGATAAGTGAGTACAAACAAAGGGTGGGAGGGCAGGAGCAACAGCATTAAAAATGAAATGCCTGCTTCTGCCAGGAGCCGAGTTCACCAACACAAGCACATACCTGTACTGCATATTTAGCAAATCAAGATTTGTTTATTTATAGTATCAGTTATGGGTATGGAGGACTCTTGGAAAAGCTAGCGGCAAAATGACCTTGGGAAGTTCACATTATTAATAATTAATTATTACCCTCTGACAGACCCCATTTATCACCATGAAAACCAGATACATTAATTAGAACACTTCTGGAATTGGAGCAAACCTTCTCCCATTGTGTTAGATTTTGTTTTAGATTTTGTTCCTTCAGAGAGCATAGGAATTCTACATGTACCAAAGAACAGTTTACAGATTTTCCACTACAATAAATTTAAAATATTTTTTTTTATCCCTGAATCAAGCTCCATCATAACCTACCTAATCAAAGAATTATCTTTGTGAGTGCCAAACAATATTCATAATCATAGAGCTCCAGCTTTTTAACCCTGCTTGTCACCCAGAGAACCGATGCTGAGGACCACAGGGTAGCAATTAACATTATGTAACGTGTCTGGACGCAGAGTATTTCCTCTAGCTTAAAAACATGCCTCTCTGTGGCCAGGCAGCTTTTAAAGTTAGTGTTAAATCTAAGCGAGAGAGTCTCCCATGACTCAATCAAGTTCTGCTGTTACTTTATACATTGTGATAATGGTGTAATCCCAGGTAGGGGTTTAAAAGGATAAAAGCATAAATCATTCTTTGAGATTAATGACACGTTGTTCATTGCAAAGAGCAAGGTGGCAAGAGGACAGAAGGAGCTTCCTGTGTGGCAGTTTCTTGTCCTGCTCCTTGAAGTGCAAAATGAAAACATTGCACTTGGATCAAAACCTATATTTTGTCTTCAAGACAGAAATTCCCACCATATTCAGGCCTGAAAAAATCGGGTTGGGAGGGAAGAATCCAGGAGTTCTCGATAATATTCTGAGGAGCTCCTTTGTGGGCCAGAATAAACTGCCAAATCCGCAGTACTGCATTGCCCGTTTTTTTCCCCGGATAGCAGAAGAAGATGGGGGCAAACACGCTGGAGCACTGCTCCCCACGCGCGGCAGCTCACCCCACACGGCCTGCCTCCTTAAATGAAGCGCAGCCGGGAACGCGCTATCGGCTTCCCAGCAAGCCCAAGGTGGATGCGTGCCAGGGATTTGTGCAGCTTCCTGGCTTTGCTGATAAAGAGGGCCACTGTGAGGTGAAGCTCTGCTCGCTCCCCAGCACGTTTCCTCTGCGGCTACGCAGGAACAAGGGAGCCGAGAAGAGAAGGAAAACACGGAGGCCACAGCACGGCCTTTGTGGGAAAGGCAGCCACAGGGAGCATGTGGCTCCGGCTCCGGCTCCGGAGGAAGCTGGCGAGCAGCTCGTGCCCCTCTACGTATAGAAATGTGAGCCTCGAGCTCGGCTATTCGCATCGGCGCACGGAAAGTATGAGAAAGCTCATCGAATGCTCCGAGTTAATGGCAGCTTTTGGCCATGTTAGCCAGGAAGTGACAAGGCAGGGTCACGGGAGTTAATTATTCAAGTAAGTGCTAAAAGAAATGTTTAAGAAGTGCTGCTAGTTTGCATTGACTGAAATGGAAAGTGACTAATGGTTGCAAAGTTTAACCTTGACAGCTCTTAAGTTGACCCTTCTTTTTCTTTTTTTTTTTTTTTTTCCTCCCGGTTTTGCTTTTTAAATCAATCTTGTGTACTTCACATGCAGAACATTAAAGGTTTTTCACCATAAACAAAAAATTAAAAAAAACGAAAAAAAAAAAAATCTGGCTTTAAAGGTGATGTGAAGACCGGTGTCATAAAGACAAGAATTTAAGGGGAGAAGTGATTTGGCTCAGAGGCTTTGGCAGGAAGAGGCTCTAGTGTTGGCTTAGGGCGCTCCTGTTTGATATGAGGCCCCACGTCTCTTCACCTCTTCATGTTTGTATCCTTAAATTGCAAACTCTTCCAGGCAAGCGCTCCGTGTTTGCACAGTGCCAGCACAATCAGGCCCTGCTCTCCACTGCTGTCCCTTGGCACTGCCACGATATAAACGTTAATGAGCAGCGACTGCTCAAACCTGTGCAGCCCCAGCTGAATCCACCACTTAAAATTTCCCATTATTTTTTGGTGCCCAGATAATTTAAAAAACTCCAAGGCAAAATACAATTACTGCACTGCCATAACTGCTAAGCTTCTGTGGGACAGAGCTGCATAATTTTAAGAGCCAATATTCCACTAGACCTCTTTGTTTCAACAGGCGAATGCCAGAGCGGGAGGTAACCCTGCAAATGTATTTTTTTCTCCTTATGTATGTTAAACTGCTTTACAACTTCTAATATTGCTATACAGGTCTACAATACAAAACAAAAGCAAATATAAAGTCACATTTTATAACAGCAGTGCAGCCTCGCATGTGACACCTCTCATTCTAAGGACACCTAAATCAGATACATGGTCATCACTTGACCTCTCAGGGAAGTGCAGCCATCTGAAGATGGGATATAGCATGTGTTTAATAACACCATATTTGAGGTTTGGACACATTTGGAATTATTTTTCCCACGCCCAACTCTAGTAAGCATAAAGCAATCTCTAAAAACACATTCAAAGCATACACACTTATACAAAAAGAAGAAGACAGACATGGAGAACTCAAATATGAAGAATATATTATAAAGAGTGAAAATGGAATTTGAGCTGATGCTATCTGTGTCCATTGCTGGGGTGGGCTTTGCACTGGGAAAATCCTTTGGGAATTCCTCAAAGGGAACTGCAAAATTCTCAGCAGAATTATCTGTGGAAGAAAATGTGTTCCTCAAAGAGTAACTTATTCTTGATGCATAGCATGATATTATGAAGGTTGTGGGAGCATCTTCTCCTCTGCTCATGCTCTAGGGGTGCTAGAAAGGTTGTTATCCCATTAAGATCTCACAGAGAGAATATGGATTAACATTTAGGCATAGAGTCCTTTATTAACAGTCTTGCATCTGTTGCCCAAAGCAGTTCTTCAGTAACAATCCACAATACCCAGGGTAACTGTAACAGTGACTACCTTTGTCACAAGTTGAGTCTTCCTGCCCAGGATGTAAATGACCCTGAAAGTCCTGAAAAATATAAAAAAAACTAGTATAGTCCATTGCCAAATCAGCCCATGCTGCAGGTAAACTTGCCCATGCAGTGCAAACAGTGCAGAAAGCAGAGGTTTGTTTTTCACATTGCTTGGGTCAAGAGCAATTCACTGTCCCATGGTACTTGGACCAAGACGGGGAGAGTTAAAGGTAGTGTGGGTGGCTTAGAGGTTCCACCTTGCTTTGACCTGGCCTGGGAAGCTAGGAAGACACAACAAGTTTTTGCTTGTGGGCTTTTTGGGCTTTTGGGGGGCTTTTTTTTGGGCCTTTGTGGACTAAGCATGAAGGTTCCCATTGTCCTCCAGCGATCCTGTGCACATGTTCAGTAAGACATTCTTTGATCCTCTCCTGGACATCACAGTGATGGAAGCCAAGGGAAGTGGCAGGATGCTGCAGAATCCTTCCAAAGCAACCTCCTCACGCTCTCTGACTAGGGACTGCAAGCTACTTCAAGGGCGATTTTAAGCTCCTTTGGCAAGCAAGTTTCATCTGTCTTCAACAACCTATAGCACTGGTGATAACTGCTGCCTAGAGTATATTTTTTCAGTCTTTCCTGTATCATCCCTGCACTCATTCCACAGGAGTTATTTCAGATCTGTTTATTTTTTCTGAGTGTCTTTATGGGAGAAGCTAGAGGGTTTTGAGTTTTCTCTCCTGATGTAAACCTACCAGTTTTAGGTAGTGTGTGAAACTAATTAAGTTACCTCCTTTCAGGTAAGTGTCAGTATCCACATATGTCTGAGCTATCTGAATAGTCAGGTATGATTCAGGTGCCAAAAGTCCTGTCATTTTAGGAACTGCAGGACATCTGCAGTTCTGTGTGCTATCCACCCTGTTAGCCACCTCCAATTGCCACTGTGAAGATGTGAGTCTCCTGTGGTTTTGTCCTGTATCATATCTGCTGTCACCACGTGGGTGTCTTTTGTATTCTGAGTGTTTTCAGATGGCACTAGATTCCTATATGTGGACAAAAAGATTAGCCTCCCACATCTTACCATTTATTTACCACATTTATTTTAAGCTGCGTTTCTATTTACAGCTAAGAAATAGGTAGCTGCTCATCTCACCTATCTGAGATTGGGTTGGAGTGCCCCTTGCGCTACTGTCTCTATCCACCAATTGAGCAGGAACCTAAGTGAGCAGATAAGGTGAAATGACTTGGTTTTAGATGCTTTTTTGTTGTTGTTTTAGATGCAGTGTACGATAAATCCCATCCATACTATCACAGGATTAATGCTGGAACACTAAGCACCTTGCACTTTGCTCTTAAATGTCATGATAAACTTGCTTATATTTAATGTGTTTTTATAATACTTTTATTAAATTGATCCTTGTTAATTATAATCCAATAAATTTTAGATAGGCTTTAAAGGGTAATGATTTACACATCCACGTTAAAAATCAGAAAGATCAGACAGCAATTCATCAATCTCCTACTGAGATTGTAACAGGTATTTGTGAAGTGATTTCAAAAGGATATGCAAGTGAAATGCATGGCAAAATATGCACACAACATGCTGCCATATGGTGACAAACCATAAAGAAGCTCTTAGCAATACAAGATCTTGACAGACTGTTCAAAATCAAATCTTTAATCCTCACTCTTTACCTTGATAGTCATGTCTTCCCCTTAGCCTCACATGTCATGCAATATTTAACACACAGAAGTGGCAATATTTTCTTTCTTGAGAGCCAACTTTGTTGTAATCACTCTTTCTACAAACTTGGGTATTTATCGAAATCTGTCAGAATAAAGAAAAGTGTGAACCTGACTCTGAGTTCTCATACTTCTCTTAGTATTCCACTGCTATTTTACATTCCAATGTAAAAATGAATGGAAAAATGTTGCAGAAGGGACCCTGCATGCATGTAGTCTATACAAACACCATTCAAAGTAGTATTTGTGGCTGCATGTTACCATTTTTTTTTTTTAATAAAAAGTAAGAAATTGATTGAATTGATATCTATCAGCGTTGTTTTTTTTTTGAGTTAGGCAAATATATGACCTGGGAATATTTTCATTGACTACAATGACAGCAAGAATCAGACCCACTGCCCATACACAATACAGAAGTACAAGTTGGTAGATATAAGTACTGTAATGATCATAATTGCTCTAAGAGCAGATCACTAGCTCGAATGCTTTTTTTTCCATAAAGGCACAGCCTATGGATATAATAAATAAAAAATAATAAAAAAAAAAAATAGAAGAAAGGAAAGGGTGAAATACTTGGTGCTAATTGCACAATGAAAATGTAAACTATGGAAATTTTGCAGAAGCAATGCTCTATGTTGATTTTATTTGGACCTTTCTTTAGCAAATCTTTAGCAAGTCCCCTAAAAGCACTGCAGTTCTTGAGTAGGAGCCAGCCATTATGCCCAAATTCAATGAACGTCTAATAGCTGTAGCTCTGGAAGATGATTTGTGACTTCAGTTGAGCACTAATTTGCACATACCCTACAGTGCATATATTTATGTGGCAAAAAAAAGTGTCTAAAAATAGCCATAACTAGCAATTAGATAAAGGGACCAGCATAAAAAAAAATCTGAAAATGAAGAGTGTGTCTTTTGAAAGCACCTATGCTATTCAAAGGTCAGATCCATGCTGCTCTTTCCCTGCTTATTAATAATGAAACAGTAAGGTTGTTTCATGGTAACAATAATAGCCCCTGTACCAAATTAAGTCCAACACTCTACATATAGCAATGCTGACATCTGACATGACTTGTGACAGATTATTAGAGTCCTCCATCATCAAAACACAGCAAAAATTCAAGGCTGCAGAAAAATTAATCTGGCTGTGAAACTGGCCTATAGTTATTTTTTCCCCAACTCCTGTAACATTGATACATATAAGTCATCATATGAAACTTTGCAAAGGTATTAAATGCACATAAAATTTGCTGAGAGAAACACAGAATTGCTTCAAAATATTCAGAGACCAATTACTTAAAAGCAGATCTTTGACATCTCCTGTGTCATTAAGCGCCATGAAAAAGTGGCAAGGAATATTTGGAAGGTTTCACAAACCTAGGATGTGGAGAGTACGATTCAAAATCTGGCCTAAGTCAATTTGACCAAAAATCACTCTAATTTATTTTGATGTTTGGAAAAGAAAATGAGTAGCTTCAGTGAGAGTCTTAATGGGCAGAAATTTTAATTACAAAACCACAACTATTGCTAGGACTCCCCTGGGCTCTGAGCAAAGGCCAAGGAAGTGAATTCCCAGAGTAGGATACCAGCCATCATCATTAAGTTATCCAGTAAGAGCTGGGGGCTTTTACCAAAGGACTAATACTGTATTAATTCAATAAAATACTGCTTTGGAGGTCAGAAATAGACTGTCTCTTGATAATGAAAGGAATATAAATATAAAAGAAAGTGAAGTATATCCTTGCTTATTACCTTGTTTGCTTTGTTACTTTTGTATTTCCAATCTGCAGAGAATTTATTTACTCCGTGGGTGGTAATAATTTTATGCACACACTTTAGTATGAATATGTGGAACCTGAACAAACCTTGTCAGCCCTAGAACACAGAAAAACCTGGTGGTGAAACAAATGTGCCCGTGCTTTAATTGTAGTTAGGGAGGCCTAGCTTACCCTAGACTTTCATGGTTTGTTGTTCAACTAGATTTTCTTGGATATATTTGAAATATGCTTCAGGTTATATGATGTTTTGGGCCTTCCATCACAACACAGCATCTTACCAAATGGTACCATATAATCTACAAAGAAAATATACCCTTAATGCTCCATGATTAATGGAAAGATTTTTTTTTTTTTTTAGGTTGGAGGGGGCAAATGGGATGCAGCCCATGTCTGTAGTTAAAATTTGTTCTTTTCCTTAAAGATAAAAAAGATTGTGCAAGTAACAAACTAAGAAGGAACTTACACTATTAGTACAGGGAGATAATGGCTTAAGATTTTCTGAGTTGGTTTGTCTACTTTTTAGCTGCTTTCTACTCTGACATTTCTACAATAAATATGCCAGTGCCATTTTTCATATACTTTTCACAATTAAAAGTAGGCCTTTTGGAAAACTCATTTCGAATTTGATTATAACACTCCTATAGTATTTCCAGACAGTGGAATATAGTGTTTCCTCCTATAGTGTTTTCACAGAAGTGGAAACCTTGCTCTATTGAAATTGATGAAAATATACTTTTTGGTTGTTTGAGATTGCAGATTCATACAGCAGATTCACCACGTTTTTTATTTCTTATGATTCCATTTCAAGATAGATGCAATGCCAACACAAAGAAAGGTATAAGATCCCTGCTCCAAACAGCATTACCAGAGAAAATTTTCTATCATACTCTATGAACTAGTTTCAAATTCCAAGCATGTGTTCTCTAATAAATTCTAAAGACTTTTAAAATGGTATTCATAGACTTCCTCAGGTTAATTATTTAAAAAAATCTATAAGCCTGTTCTGGGGATCTGCATATTATACTATCTGCTTTACAGTGTTAATACTGTATAGTCCAGAGTTGTTTGTAAATAGAAATATAATAAGTAAACTGTGAGTGAATTTTAAATGCACCAAAATATTTTGAAAAAGAAATAAATGGACTTGATTACTGCATATGATCTTTTGCATATTTATGCATGCATAAGTAGATACATAAATACTTTGCAACTTGAAATGAGCCTTTTTACACTACCTGCAGCTGGACTGAGTGTAGCAATGGTAGGGGGTTTTGCTTTCAGTGATTAATTTCTGGGCTTCCTTAGGAATACTTAAATCATTAAATATTGTAATTTATTGTATTGCCCTTATAATACATGGTTTCAAATCAAAGCAGTATAATTGTGGGATGCCTCACATTGAATATGTTATTTAGTTAAAGATTCTCCTACTGGACCAGTGTCTGCAGACATTTTGGGTCACTCAGTGTTTATAGTTCATATTAAATTGCCAGAAAAATATATTTTTTTACATTGGAATTTCACTTTCTTTAACTGACACTGTACAGTACTTTTTAAATACTTTTTAAAGAAGAAGATTCAATCAACTACTCCCTTTTACATGAAGTGGGATAGAACTTGGAAACTGTTCTATATTACTTAGTGCTTTTTGACTCTTTCCTTTTCTTTCCTTCTTTCCTTCCACCATTTCTGAGATGCACTGCATTGCACCAGTGCAGTGGCAAATGACCAACAGTGCTATATTTAGCTATTTTTAATAAATATTATTGAGTGATGGGAAATATTTCCACCTTAGGAACAGAGGACTACACTTTTTTTTTTTTTTTCTGGCTGAATGAGCAAGAGACAAGAACTGAAAATCAAACCTAGAAATCTTGCTTATCTCTACAAAACACTGGCATTAAAAATAATTGTCACACATAAGGCTGGGATTATTTGTAGCAATACAACCTTGTCTCTGCAGACTGAAATTTTAATTATTGCATTTTGGGGCAAGGTTTTCAGTACAGTAATAGAGCTAAAGGCATTTCAAGGTGATAACTTGCTAGAAGATATTGATTGAGAAATTAAAATAACATAAAATCAATACAAAACATGGTTATCTCATATTAACAAAACTGTAATTGTAAGATTATCTTCATTGCATGTATATGTTTAGATGATCTGGGCATGTATGTTGCTTAAAATCTTTATCAAAGATCCCTAGAGAAAGGGCAAATATATTGGGAGCAACCAGTCAGTATTAAGTACTTTAAACTTCGGTAAATAAAGTATAATAAAACTACTTGCATTTCAACATGGTGACATGAATAATACTTTATCTACAAATACAAGGGAAAAATAAATATGAAGATGCTGGTGGCAAATGAATCAGGTGAACAGGATCTTTTACGATAAAGCAATGCTGAACTATAACAAAGCAATATTAAACAAGTGTGGGAAAGTTGCATACTTATGTATTTGGTCCTGTTGTCGAGTCTAGTTCTGGTACCTAAATACAAGCCAACAAAGTAGATATTACTGGTAAGATTTTCATTCAGGAGATAATCCTAAAGACTTTCAGGAACTTAATTTCAAAACTATTTATGACTTTGATTTTTAGCAGAGGATTAATGTGTGCAACATTCAGCACATGAATTTGGCAGAATGAAGCTAGCCCTCTGACAAAATATCTTTTATCTGTTGTCTCCGTATAGTGGGAAGATTTTGAAAACCCACGGGCTCAATCTGAACAATTTACAAGATACTCTCCATACCAGGGTGCACAGTTCAATCCATTTTAGGGAAAAGTAGGAAGCCAGTGTACGCCTCGTTCCCAGTGAAGTGACCAATTGCTACTCCTGTTAACAGAAGTTTGGGTCCGCACTGCTGCTGCACATTCATATCCCAGGCAACACATGAGCTTTACAGACTTCCTTGCTTTTGTGGGGTGAGGTCTTTGAGGCATTCAGTGTTCAAAGCGCTGGTGGAGATCCTGCTTGAGTGGTTGGTCTGGATATGTCTGTGTGGGGAGGTGATGGTGAAAGCATGAGATTGTCCTGCTTGAAAAAGCTAAAGGCTTGAGGTTAGGCTGACTGACAGGCATAACAGCAAGGAGCTGACAGGAATCACAGAGACATGGTCAGAATGAAAAGTGATAGGACTGAAATTTCATCAGTTCTGGGCCTCCAAGAAAAGGCTTCTAGCCCTCATGGTAATTAACAATTTCCATGCTTCAGATGGCAGACTATGGTAAGGACATGGTTCTTCCAACAGCACAACAGAAAAAGCCTTATAAGTAGGCTATTATATTTAAGCTTGGACACTTTTTACATATGCATAGTTAGAGCATCTCAGCTGGATGCTGAAGTAGTTTGATTCTTAGGAACTTTTGAAGTCCAACCATTCACAAAGACAGAAATAAGAAGGAGGCCTCAAAACTTATAAAACATTCAGATGTATTTGCCATATATATCATGTCCAGTACTGAGTGCTCAGAGTTTACTCATATGAATGATATTTCTTTGCTCTTCAGTAGTCACATGAAGTCAGATGCTCTAATGTTGGCTTGTTTCGTTTAATGTCTGAGTCTGAACTGAAGAACACCATGTAACACAAACCCCAGTGCAACCAAACAGCAAGTTCCAAAGAACA
This sequence comes from Nothoprocta pentlandii, assembly GCA_013398315.1. Classification (NCBI taxonomy): domain Eukaryota; kingdom Metazoa; phylum Chordata; class Aves; order Tinamiformes; family Tinamidae; genus Nothoprocta; species Nothoprocta pentlandii. The sequence goes on along the minus strand of VZSG01000481.1, from coordinate 564,221 downwards.
CTTGTAGAAGCCTAAAAACAAAAAAAAAGGAAATTTCATAGCTCTTCCTTTCTCACCCCAGATCAATTACAAATAAGTACACATAAATATGTCTTTTGACATCCCTAGCAGTGCTGAATTAATGATGGAGCTGTATGGAAACATTAGCAAGTGGTTGTGTGACCATTAAGCCATGTCATGCCATAGTCAGGGAGCATCAAGAATGAGGCTGTTGCATATGGGCAGCACAAGCTGCAGGTGCCTCTCTGCACCCAACAAGAGTGCAGATCCTCAGTGCCCAAGGCTGGTAAGTACACCAAAGTGAGGAGGATGGCAGGCTCTGATGACAGGTTAGTGGCCAACATGTGCACACAGAGCAGCAAGTCAAGTCAACCCAGGATGTCCAAGCAATGTGTGTGGCCAGCTGGAGGTGCACAGGTATAACGTAGCTTGGGGCAGGTTGGGGTGCCATAGGCTGAGGTGAAACGGGGACCCTAAGCCCAGGGCAGGGGGGAAGGTAAGGTCCAAGGTGAGGCTAGGCAGGGTCAATAGGGCCTCTTGATGCCCTTACAACAGCCTCAAAAGGATCAGCAATTAGCATCTGCTTCAGCTTGTGCCAGAGGTCTTCTCCAGAGAGATGGCCCACTTCTCAGCATGATGGCATTTTCCAGCAAGTTTGCTTAATCTGTGACTCTCACTGCCGTTTGTAAAGAGGGTCACCCATTCTCTCACAGTATATAAAGACCACAAGCATGACATTGTCTTCTGAGACCATTACTCCTTGATGTATAGCATCATCTTATGAAATGATGGTAGCTCTTGAGCGATGAGAGCACAGCAGTCTTTTTGTACTGCTTTACTTTTCTCTAGAGTGAGGTAGATATCAGTAGATATCGGATTGTAGTAGTTTTCAGCATCCTGTCAAGTAAAATGTCAAGGGATGACAACCTAAATTTGATCACTGCCCTTCTGTAATTTAATCTAAATAGAGATCAGTCTGGCTCTGCAGGTTTGATACTGTATTCTAACAACGCTTTAGATTGGAGATAACAAGGATTGGCAGTTACATGATTCAACTCCTCACAAAATTCTTTATCTACTCATTTTTGTGGCCTGTGTTTAGATGTTACTAAATCAGAACTTTATTTGTTATGCCTAATTGCCTATGTAGTTGTAATATTCTCTAGGAAGGCTATCATCGGAAAAAGAAAATAGTAGGCTAGGACAAATGCTAGTTTTCTTCAGCCAGCATAAGCAAGCCCATGCCTACTTTGCTCTAGGGATCCAATATTTTCTGTGGTGCCAATACAAGCTTTTTCATTTGACTTGGCCTGAATTTCTGGCATATGCAACAAATTTTAAAATATTTACTTTTGATCTCTTTTTTATCCAATATTTAATTTCCCTTTATCTAAGTCCTGTAATTTTTTATAACATCTTAGGAACATTATTTTAGTGTCTTTAGATTAAATCTCATTTATTATTGAGTGGACCATTCATAAATCAATAGTAACAGGTGGAAATATGCTGCTACTATTTTATTATTATAAAGTTATATATATGTTTTATTTTTAGAAACCATAACACAATAATAGTATTACTTTCCTCAGTATCTCATTCCCACCAGCACCCAAATTTCATCTGGAAATTTCATCTGGAGCCAGGCAGTTTGATTATTTTTCTTCATCAGGTCAACAGATACATAATCTACCTTTGGACTTCGATTGCAGGTACATTCTTTGGCCAAATTAAATTGTCTGTTGCACAGCCCTGCTATGAGAATGTACCTGCAATCAATAAATCTTTCCCATGTGTGAATTCAATTTGAAATTGTATATGCAGAGCTGAAAAAAAAAATTACATGTTATCCAAGGTGTGGGAAAAGTGTTTGCTAAGGACTTTCGGCAATGGTAAAAAGCAGTTTGTGGTTAGCTTCTATTCACACCTCCTAAATAACATTCTCACTGATAAAGACAAAAACTTCCTGCACCTAATTACCAAAGACTTCCTCTCTGTTTGCTCTCATTGCCATTCTCACTGCCCTTCTGTTAGCTCCTTTGATGCACTATCTCTAGTTTTGATCTCACAGTTATGAGAAGGCAGAGCTCCTGGCTTGCTAAGGCAGGCAAGCAATGGCTTTGGCTGTACTTTCATTTCTTTGTACATATTGTCGGGTTAACTTCTTACTCAACTATGCTTTTTCCATCGTGTAATTTAACATTTTTGTTTCTTTGTCTTCCAGAAATTCCAACCGTTTTCAAAACCGTCAGGAGTAACTTATGAAGCTACTGCTTCATAATTATTATATAATGCACAACTCAAAATTATATCTATGTACGCTTTAATTACTCCTAAATGGGGGAAAAAAGTGTATTTGATGTAGAACATCTCAGATGCTGATACAACTCAAATGCTCTTCCTCCAAAATAAAGTTTTTTCAACAGTAAGGTCAAAAAGCTACTTTTTCTGTATAAGGTATTGAAAAGCATTTCCAGGTATCTATCTCTACAGAAATGTACACCCTAGTCCATGATGGAAAGTGTTTCTACTTTCACTGTTTTGGGCATATATAGAAGTGAAGGATTCCAGCTTCTTTTTTCCAACATACTCCTTGCCATGGCCTGGAAGTGGTAAGCACGCTACCAGCAATTTCATTTGCATTTTTTCCTGCGGAATAACGACTCTATCCTGTTTTTAATTAGTTCCTACTTCAGGATGAAGGGTCTTCTCCTGAGAGTATGAACCTGAATGGGCTGGATTTGTGATTTCTTTTTCTCAGCTATGTTCTAAAACCCACTGATATCTTCTCTGCCCACTGATACATGCTCTCATGCTCTTGTTCTCTTTTTTTCCAAAATAGTCTGTCTGGGTATATAAGTCCTAGCTCTTATTCATATGCTGAGCTTTTAACAGTTAACCTTTTCGTTAGCTCCTCAACTATATAACTTAGGCCAACCAAAAAAGCACACCATCAACACCACCAAAACTCTCTAAATGGTCCATAGCTTCAGTATTTTGACAGATGAGATTCAACAAATCTTGCTGCAGTTGTTAAAACGGACCCTCCCACTATCAACAGTGTGGCACTTAGACAAAGGAATTTGAACCTCTACTGGGATAATGCAAAGGCTGGCATCCTAGCTTAAATCACCACTGAAGTAGGTTGAAAAGAGATATGATTCCTATACAACTAATTTGTGCATGGGCATATATTTTCTTTTGCCAATTCTTCTAAAGGGTGATAAGCTCTTCCAAAGAGACCATAACAAACAGCTTGGAAGCAGTAACATCTTAAACCATCTGAACTGTTTGCTAAGCAAAGCTGAATGAAAGCCCTTAAATCCACTCACAAGTGCTTATGGTATCATCTTCCAATTTTATTCTTGGTTTAAAAGTATATCACTCCTATTTTTCATTTTTATATAGAGAGAGTTTTTCTTCAAATTTCTGTAATCCTTTCATGGTCAGCCTCCTCTACTAAAATTAACTGAAAAATATTAAAAATGTAAAATGCATCTGAACCAACTCCTGACAGAAATAAAGCTGATTTCTGATCTTTTTTTTTCTTCCCGGCACTACTTGAATCAATGGAGAAGAACTACTTAAATCTTCCCCACTTGTCCTCTATGTTCACAGAGCTTTAAATTCATAGGACTTCTTACTGGTCCATTTCTTCCTATGGGAAAGTAGTTCTTTTTATTGCTGATAGTATGTTTAATTCAGTAGCTAGCACCAAAAAGTCTGACAGAGCTCTTTGAATTTTGATTTGAATTCAATGTCTTCAGCAGCTGGCATAATGGCTCTGTCTCTGTACAGTTCCAATGACCAGTCCCACTTCTCATGCACGGGAACTCTTTAAAAACAGAATTCTTACATACTTCATTTAGAGCATTTGACATACTGTCTGAATTACTCTTTGTAGAAAAATTGAAGTTAGAATTTGACTTTTCTTAGTTACATTTATCTATTTATTTATTAAGATAACTTCAGGTGGTAAGGATTTAGAGGAGAAGCGTGATTCTGTTGAGGAGAAGAACTTGTGATTTGTTGGATGATAACAACTGAGACATTCCTACATAGTCAGTGATATATTACTTTTTTTTTTTTTTTTTTTTTTTGGTCAAATCTATTCCCCAAGTATAGTTATGCAGATTTTGAGTACAAAAAAAACCATTTCAGCCACTATGTTTAACCTCTTTATCTCTTGTGGACAGGCATGCAAATAATACCTGTATTTTTTCACTCTTAGAATTGCCCAATATCTTGGCTACCTACTTTAAAGAAAATCGGTATTTGGCAGCTGTCTTATGTTTTTGTTATGTTCCTCATTTACCCTTTGTTTTGACATTGCCAATATAGTCTGCAATATGCTGTGGTGCCCTTACTAATATTTTGGAACAGCCTCACTAGAAAAGTCAGTTCACAGAGGACTGAATTAGCATTCATCATTTGTAGTGTGCCGTTATGAGTTTGCAGCCTTTCCCAGCATCTTATTGTTGGTATGTCTTTTTGGATAGGTTATACAAACTTGAAGGTTGTCTCAGTTTGTCATATATTGCACTTTTTTTTTCCCTCCTACATACTTTGGCCGAAATTTTGCTGATGTCCCTAAACCCTCTGTGTTTCATGACTCAACAGGCTATTGTTATGGTTATTATTTTTGCTCAGTTTCATGTTCCATTTTTAATAAGCATATTTGCCATAAATTGGTCAGCCATCTCTGCTGTTTGGCTCAATATCAATTATCTTCTGAGACTGAAACTGAATTTTGAGCTTCCAACTGCCCAGACAAATATAGAATGTATAATTAATCACAGATGTTTGCTGGTACAACTCCAGCAAAAGATTCAACATTAAACATTGCAGAGCAACCTTAAATCTAGATGACTTGGGGAAAACTCCCTCTACCACTACCTGGAACCTGCATTTAGAGTCCTATCGTTTGTGATCCTATGAAGTCATCTATGGTGACTTCTAGTTTTTGTTTGATGTTGGTGTTGTAAATCAATCTACATCCATCCTTGAGTATTTTGAAACCAGATTTTTAATATCTATTCTTTCTCCAAGTTAAGCATTTTATGTAAGGACATAAGGATTCTAGCCAACATGGGATGAGGGAACTGCAAATTCAAGTAGGTTGGAAGACACCTCTGGAGATCATCTCTTCCAACTCTCTACTTAGAGAATAAGTAATCAGATCAGATCTCTCAGGACTGTGCTCAGTTGAGTTTTGAACATCTCCAAGGGTGGAGATTCCAGTCTCTCTGGGCAACCTCCTCCAGTATTGGAATACCCTCACGGTAAAGCGAATTGTCCTTATTATCTAATTAGGATTTCTCATTTTCTGCCTGCAACTGTTGCCTCTCATCCTGTTGCTTTGCGACTCCAAGAAGAGTCTGGCTCTGTATCGTCCAAACAAGTAATTGCAGACAGTAATAAGGTCTCTCTTCTCCAAGTTCAGCAAACCCAGATCTCACAGGCTCCCCTCTTGCAACATGTGCTCCAGCCCCTGCTGGACCTGCGCTATGGCCTCCGTTGGACTTGCTTCAGCATGTAACTGTCTTTCTTGTGTTGGGGAACCCCAAACCGTACACAGTACCCACTATGTGATCTTACAAATGTTGTTTAGGAAGGATCACTTTTCTTGACCTGTTGGATGCCCTCTTGTTAATACAACTCCAAATGTATTTGGACTTCCTTTCTGCAAAGTCACACTGCTGGCTTGGTTCAACTTGTTGTTCCCCACGTTTTTCAGAAAAGCTGCTTTACATACAGCTGACTCCCAGCATGTAATGTTGCATGGGGTTATTCCATTCCAGAAGCAAGAATTTATATTTTTCTTTGCTGAACTTCACATGAGGTTCCTGTGAGCTCATTTTCCAACCTGCCAAGGTCCCTCTGAATAGCAACCCTCCACTAATTTGATGTCATCTTCAAACTTGTTAAGAGTGCACTCTGCCCTGTCATCCAGGTCATTAATGAAGACATTAAATTATGCTGGTCCCACTATTGGTCCCTAAAGGACAGCACTAATTACTGGCTGCCAGTTACTTTGCACTACTGATCACAACTTGTTCAGCCAATTTTCCATTCATCTTATCGTTCGCTTATCCAGCCTGTATCTCACCAATTTGACTAAGGAAACTATGGGAGACTGTGCAAAAGGCCTTGCTAAAGTCAAGGTGTACAACACACACTGCTCTCCCTGTGTCAAATTTTTATGGAGTCAAATGTGAATTTCTCAATATTTTGTCACTGTTATTTCTCTGTGTTCTCCCAATTTATGTGTACTTCTTTCACCTTCTGCATCAAACACCTCCACGTTATATAATGCAGGGGAAAAGCAAAGCCTTGCCAAAACTGATGTTTCTCTCTCTGTTAATCTACTCCTTCATTATTTGCAATTGCTTTTGCAGCCCCACTTCCTTAACTTTTACTGAGCGTGGTCAATCTCCAATTACATGCCCAACTCCTTGGCTGTTATTTCTCTTTGCTGTTTGCTTCCACAGACAATCCAACTGCTTTCTTATAAGATTACCTCACTATCTCCATGAAATCTCCCCTCAGTTTATCAAGAGTGATAAATGCTTCTCACTCTGTCTATATGTTGCTATCGAGAACAATTGCTCATGGGCGTTCTTGTAAACTTGTAGAACATGTTCTCACCTTTTGGCAGCAGCCCTGAACTCAGGCTTCTTCCTATCCTTTCTTAGATCTTTATAATTTGCTTTTTGATGGCGCTGAACTCCCACAACTCTTACTAATTTAATGTAAAGTTTGGTTTGCTCAGAAATGTGGCAAATTTGGCAATTATATTGATCCTATAATTCATAATGTCTCTAGCTAACACAGTACACAAGAATATGTGCATGAGAGTAAACTGTAAAACCAAGAAAGGTTTTAAGGGCTTAAATGTTGTATGTAAAAGGAAGTACTTTCTCAAGTATTTTGCCCAATCTGTGACAATGATAGAAAAGATTCTCGTACTTATCATAAAAGCAAGGAAATACCTTCTCCTCACAAGTCCACAAGAGCACAATTTCTTGTGATGAAAACATAACATTAAGACTAGCCTGGGACTTATTAATAGTCAAGTGCAGATAGTCAAGGTAGTCAAGATGCCAGATAGTCAAGTGCAGCTCAGCAACCAAAACTTATATCACAAAAATGAACTGAATCACATTTTTCTCTCGTTGGGGATGTTTATATATTAGTATGTCCCTTAATCTTCTGAATACCATTTTAACTACTGCTCTTGCCATTTCAGAAATTATTTTGACAAGAAGGTTTCAGAAGGGTATGTCCTTGTTAATTTATGCAGATTATTTCCCTCTCTTCAACACTGCAAAGCAAAAAGGAAAAAAATACATTAAAAAAAAAAAAAACAGACAACAGCAACAAAGAACATTCTGAGATCTTGGCTGCTGTGAGCAAGACCAACAAAACCTTTTCATTCCTTTATGGAAGATATATGACTAATGTCTAGGAAGAGCCTCCCTTATACCCATACTTGCAGGTAACTGGCTCAAATGTTGCCATGCCCTATGTAACAGAAGCTAAAGCTTTTACTTCAGCTAGATCTCAGCTCTTTTTTGATTGTTTATTTTGTTAGTTGTTTTTTGTCTTTTATATGATTAGTTTTACTCATCTAGCTGTTTATTTAAATACATAAAGTAACATTCAGTACTGCTTCTTATTAAGGAAAAAGTATCGATGCCCAATTGGCTCATTGTGTCATGAACATGTCATACATTTTCCATACCATTTCTCAAAAAAAAAAAAAAAAAAAAAAAAAAAAAAAAAAAAAAAAAAAAAAAAAAAAAAAAAAAAAAAAAAAGGCTGGGCCTGCATTTTATTAAGTTTCTTGGTGTCTTCTTACAGAAGAACAAGCCCCATTTATTTCAGTGCAGCCACCTCTGGATAGAGATGTGTTAAATATAAATTAAGCTATCCAAACCCGTTTCATTGGCATGGTTAATAATTTACTGAAGGCTATCAGTGCATCCTTCTTATAAGAACCAAAGACAAGCCCTTAGCCTGAACCTTATGATTGCATGAGGAAATTCCTAGTGTGTCTTATAAATACTTTAAGAATTCCTCTAACAAAAGGCATAAAATGATTATGATTCTTTCTTTTAAAGACAGGAAACAGAATGTGCACATTAATGGATACAAGTAAAAGTCATCAACTTAGCCAGTTGCTGTTCTCAGATATTCCAGTGAAATCATAGTAATTTCACTCGTTTCAGGGTGCTTACACTAGTCCTGAATATTATAAAGGAGATTTTGAGTGGTTTGTCTGTGTTAGAGATGTAGATTCATTAGTGTCAGAAAATGACATTAATGTATAATCTGAAAGTGACTTGCTCATTTGTGAAGTAAGTCCGTCCTGCCAAGAAGATATTTACTTTAAACAAAATGCAGAGTTGGTGCCCAAGAGTTTTCATGATCAAATCTGTCAGCTTGAAAGAAACTCTTTCCTCAGTTCCTTCCTCCCACCACATGCCCACTCTGTATAAGTCTCACAGATTAGAAAATATTGCTCTGCACCATGGATTCGTGATGAGTTTTTTCATTCAAATTAACCTTTGCAAGCTTCATTACTTTTCTGTCAACTTCCCAGATACTATCATAATCAGATTTCTGAAGGCTTATTTGTGTTTGAGCGACACAAAACTGTAATGGGCATTGAATCACACTAGCCACAGCTCTGGATGAAGAGGACAGTCATGAATGAAGAGCGGACACATGCTGATATACACGACAAAACAATGGTAAATGCGCTCTCTTTTGTAGCTGTTCAGCCATTCTGTCTCACAGGGAGAAGTAAGGCCCTATTCTCATTTCTATTAAGGTAAGGAACTATTCTCACTTCAGTTCCAATCTATAGGTAAATTGTTCCAGCAAGAATTTTTAAGGAATTTATTATAGAATCATAGAATCATAAAATGCTTAAGGTTGGAAGGGACCTCAGAGGTCATCTAGTCCAACCCCCCTGCTCACACAGGGTCACCTAGAGCACGGGGCACAGGGCTGCGTCCAAGTGGGTTTTAAGGATCTCCAAAGAAGGAGATTCCACAACCTCTCTGGGCAGCCTGTTCCAGGGCTCTGTCACCCTCACTGTCAAAAAGTGTTTTCTCAAGTTCCAGGGGAACTTTTGGTGCCTCAGCTTGTGGCCGTTTCCTCTAGTCCTATCACTGTCCACCACTGAAAAGAGGTCAGCCCCCTCCTCCTCACTGCCTCCCTTGAGGTATTTATAGACACTGATCAGGTTCCCCCTCAACTTTCTCTTCTCCAGGCTGAACAGGCCCAGCTCTCTCAGCCTTTCTCAGAGGGCAGATGTTCCAGGCCCCTGATCATCCTCGTAGCCCTAAGAGATCCTATCCAGAAGAGATCCTATGCAGAGAATATGTAAGACAGGAAACCTTACACTCCTTAAACAGGTACCTCCACAAGCTGACATTGAATACAGAATTTTGCATCTTCTTTGGAGACGGGGGCAAATCTTTCTTTCGATATCTAGTTCTTTAAATGCAGATTGAATAACTATATATCTGACTATACATTCAGATGTTCAGAAGTCTCTGCAAGTAGTCAGACAAAGAGGATGAGATGATTTCCCTTTACTCTTCTGCATGGCTAATGAGGAGAAGACACCAATTGCCAGTGGTCATTTGCTGGACCGAACAAAGATATTACAACTGGGCCTCACCACTTACGAAAACACTCATCTGAATTTCTACTTGGCAGATATACGTTGGTGTGTAAAATAAGAACATTCCCTTGAAATAATGAGGTATGTTAATGATCATTGTACAAAAACAACAAATAATGACATTTTAAGAACTTAGAAAAGTTAACTGTCATTTATGTTAAAAAGTTACTCTTAAATATGTCCCAGAGTAATCAGAAGCAGTAAAAATACTTGCCATTTCTTTGGTAAAATATTTTGGATTATTATATTATGGATTTGGTTCCAAGCATTTCTGTTATTGGGAGCCCCAACCCATAAATGCTGTTGATTTCCATATTTTTGAGCTGCTTCCATCATACTGGTCACTATATATTAAATAAATGAAGGCAACAAGTTTACAAAGAACACAGACTTAACTGTAGTCTGTCTTGCTTGTGCTTTAGCTTCTAAGCCACCATTCTGAGCTTCTACAAATACAGAGTGGCATATAAACAGGGATCTCCACAGTCTGACAAAGTGCCAAAGCTCTGCAGGAAAATTTATTATTTTAAAACGAACTACTGTTAATGTGTGGCAGACATTTTTGTAAACATACTTTTTTTTTTTTTTATAGTGGGAGGGTATTCTTTGAAAAAAAAAATGTTTTGACCATGGAAGGGAAAGACAATATACAGAGTCTGAGTCTGCCACATAAGAAAAGGACGTCCCAAATTGTGAACAATTTCAGTTTTAACTTTATATTCTTCTGCTTAGAAGAGTAAGAATTCTTCTAATCTAAGAATCTCTTAGATTTATCACAAGTATTTCAATATTTTTAGATATTGTAATTTATGGTAATTTTCTTAAAACTGTTGTTTTTATTAATGAGTCAATCTTCTGACTTTCCAAAATGTCTGACATATTTGAACTTCTACATTGTCTGTTAAGTATAGATCTTAAAGTAATGTTAAAAAATAATTACTGGCATGCTTAATTACTGCATCAGCTTTAACATAAGATGTATTTTTCACACTTTTGTTGTTAGCACACACATCCCCAGCAGTCAGGAACAGTGGTCTTCTAGGTACTGCAGATAGGCAGAGACTAAAGCTTCTGCCTGCCACCCCAACTGACATGTTCATCTCTGTTTAACAAGGACTTTAGGCACTAGTCTTATGCCTGCTCTTGAAATCCAAGACTCAGTACATATTCAAACTGAATGTGGTACTGTTAGTAAAAGGATAATGACTGTAAAGTTTGAAGAGTTCCTTCTGTATTAAGTGATATGCAACAGAGCCTTCCCTCATACAGGACTGTAGTCTCACCAAGAAAAAAGGCGATATTACTGTAACCCTAAGGCTGGACAGCATCGTGCAGAGGGGGAAATGATCAAATGATTGATAGGGAGAGGAATATCAGCACCGAATCAATGATTATATCTTTTGGAAAACAAAACAAAACAAACAAACAATAAAAAAATGTGGTCAGTATTGGGCAACCTAGCCCAAATTTATCCTTTCACACCAATAGCATAAATCCTACTGGACTCACCTCAAGGAATTCTGTTTGGCAAAACTGATGTGATTGAAAAATTACGTACATCCTTGGCATGTCAGCAACAACTCAGTTCAATCTGCTGACAATCAAAATTAAAGAGGGTAATATTGTGCTAATACGTTATTCTCTGAAAACATTTTCTAATGTTTTGTTGCTTTCGGGTGATCATCCCTTCACTGGTCTGCAAAGCTGGTATTGTGCTGCTGTGTATCAGCACCTTTGAAAGTTGTTCCTGTAGAAAATGTTTTGAGGATCAATTGCTCCCAGAAGAATTAATTCAGGAGCTGTTTCTGTCATATGCTGTACATCCCTAGCTCCCATCTGGGATATGCTCAGTGACATGTAAAATTAGGTGACCTCAAGGCTTACTTGTGATCCCACAGAAGTTAACTGCACAACTTCAAATGTCTTGAGCAGCAAAGGATCAGACCCTCCCTGGGGGAGTACAGAAGACAAGCAAACCCATGAAATCTTTGCAAGGAAGTCAGTTTGGTATCACAGTATAATGTGAATATTCACCAGAGAAATTTTTCAGGCTTGCACACAAAATAGTTTTTGCATGTATAGAGAACACTATAACGATGGGTAATGCTATATTGCCAATACACCATGTAAAATACATAATGCTGAGATCAGTGGTGAATAGAAGGCACTTGAAATGTCAGCCTTTCTGTTCAAAGAAAGCATAGCATTAAAATTCTGGTGGGTGAGTTTGGAAACAAAAATCATCAACTTCTGATGTAGTCACCTCCCTGGCTTAGTGTCAAAATAGGTCAATAGAACTTTCTTTTCACAATATCTAGAAGTAAACAGAAACTTTACTGTATTCCTGCTTAAATCAGTAGGAAAAGAGACATTCCCTCTGTCATGTAAATGTTATACTTGTCACATGATATTCAGGGATATTAAATCAAGTCTGACAGGTTTTCAGCAGAAGGAAATGGTCTTGTTCCTGATGATGGCGCCGCCCTTTGCATGCTCACACCCTAGATGCTACGGCCCAGGGACGTAAAACACTGCAGCAGCTCGAGGTTGAGCTCTGCCAAGCATGTCAAGGTCAGTCAGTGAAGTAAGAGGTGGGAAGGGGAGGGAGGTGGCAGAAGAGATGGCAGCCTGACCATAACCCTAGCGACTAGGGCTCAGTTTCTAATGGCAACAATCTCAAAAGCTTCGTCATTAGGTGCTGAATAAAAGTGTTGTGAACAGTGCATCTTTGCTTATAGATTTCTGACTTCATATTCACCTTCATATCTATGAAGATGATATGCTTGGAGATATTGCTCACACTTAAACAAAGACTGCAAGATTAAAGTAAGTTCAGGTTTCAATACTTTGAAATACAGTGATCTCTTTTGCCAAGTATCACTGTGTTCCTAATACTCAGGGCTACATCTCGCTGTTGATCTTTGCATTACTAGGACATTTTTGAAATGTACCTCTATAATTGCAAAAACTGAGATTAAGTTATCATGTTCATAGATTAGGATCACAGGATTTATGTACAGAAAGAAAGGGTATAAATTCCATGCAACACAAAAATAAAAAAGCATAACATCTTTTTAAAACTTAAGCAGACTTTTTCACACACACACACACACACACACACACACACAAAAATGTCCCCTTTAAAAATAGGCTCTCAGCCACACCAAAAGTCTGCCTTAGAGCAAGGCTAATAGCAAAACAGAATGATGATGAAAAACAGGACTAAAACCTTAGTAGTTGAATGAAAAAAAAAATAATGCCCTAAAAAAAATCTGAATGACTACAGCTTTTCGTCATAACGCTATTATGATTGCAATTAGTACAAACACATTTACTTTGTTTATTAGTGTCATTTTGAATGTTGATGTGTTTACATCAACATAATAGAGCTTTTTATCATTTCCATACATCAAGCTCTTATTTTTAAAGCATTATATGAACAGCAAACATCTGAAAAAGGGAATGGCCTAACATGGCAACCTAATATAGAGCTATTGCTATTTTAATGGGTTTAGAGAGACTTCTATATAATCTACATTAGTGTAAGACTTCCAGCTTGCTTATGCATAAACATGTTAACTTTCTGCATATGCGATCCTATCATGTTGCAAAAACTACTAGGACTGTCCTTTGCAGGCTCTGGAAAAATATGTTTCGGGGACAGCTCGATCAGTGCACTAAATGAGGTGTGGTTTAGAAAGGGGTTGCTGCAAAGGTTACTTCTGTGCTTTGAATTCCCCAGGGTGTTTAGGCGTGCATGGTGCCCTGTTGCACTGTATCCAATTTCTCAAGTAATTGCTCAGAAATGCTTTTCTGCTCTCCCCTTTCCTTCTCCGTGTGTGTGTGTGTGAGAGCAGGGATGTGTGGTGGTCAGGAAGGGAGGAGGGGATGACGGAAAGAGGGTTGGGCTCTCTATGTCTTCACGGCTCTGAAAGATCTGAGGCTTCTCCAAAGCTAAAATAATGGGCATATTTCTTCTGTTTCCTTGCAGGGAAAAGGCGTAGTATTAATTAAAACAGGCAGCTTTTCCTACTTAGCAAGGGACATTCATGAGGAGACTTTTGGCCTCTGGCCACTCAATGCAGAAAGCAAATCGCCAAACAACAACACAAAAACATCGTTGTTATTATTATTATTATTATTATTATTATTATTATTATTATTATTATTATTTTAATTAAGCATTGCTAATACCCTTATATCTACTTTTTGTCTTCCTCTTTCCAAGCGTGGTGAAGTCGGCCTGTGCAAGGCTGGGACACCACTCTGGGGTCTGGGTCTGGCTCTGGGTAGGAGCTGCTTTGGTGTTGCAGGGGCTCAAAAACACACGCGCGAGCTATGCAAGGAGCCTCACAGCTGGTGCAAATGCCCAAATAAATGCAAAACGCTTCACGTGTTACACGCCTGTCAAAGCACACTGCTTTCTCCTACGTGCAGTTTGACCAAAACAAGCCCCAGGCAGCTGGTATTCAGTGCGGAGCTTTCTTTCGGCCAGGAGGGGAAGGCTGCTAATTCCCGACTTCCACTCCCGTTTCTGCCCTTGCCGCCGCTGCCGCTCACGTCCGCCCTCTCCTCGAGGCCTGCTGCGCATCTGCGTGGCCGCACAGAGACCCCTGTGTGCGCGGGCGCTGCTGGCCTGTGAAGCGACGCTTTGTTCCCCGGCCCGCGGGCCGGCCAGGGCGGGTGGCCGCGCATACCAATGACCGCCCTGCCGGCCCTGCCGCCATCTGGGCACGCCAACGCAGCCGTGCAGGACGTGGGGGCCATGAAGGAGGCTGCTCCACTTGCATGGCAGCAGTGCAGGCTGCAAGGAGGCCCCATTCCTGCCCCACGGTCTCAGGGCAGCCCCACAGCCACCACCCTGACTGTTTCCTCCCCTCGTCTCTACAAAATGGGGGCAAAAATGAGGCGGTTTGGTATTGGGGACATCTAGAGTTTCTTGGCCTCTTTATGTTGCAGTTCATTTCTGTGCCCTTGCCATTGCTTTTTCTTTTTATAGAATCACAGAATCTTCAAGGTTGGAAGGGACCTCTAGAGATCATCCAGTCCAACCCCCTGCTCCAGCAGGGACACCCAGAGCACGGGGCACAGGGCGGCATCCAGGCGGGTTTTGAAGACCTCCAGAGAAGGAGACTCCACAGCCTCCCTGGGCAGCCTGTGCCAGGGCTTTGTCACCCTCACTGTGAAGATGTTCTTCCTCACATGCAGATGGAACTTCCTGTGTTTCAACTTATACCCATTTCCCCTTGTCCTGTCACTGGCCACCAATGAGAAGAGCCTGGCCCCTTCTTCCCTACATTCTCCCTTCATTATACATGTTAATCATATCCCCTCTCAGCCTTCTCTTCTCCAAGCTGAACAGGCCCAACTCCCTCAGTCTCTCGACTTTTTATTCCTCTCTGTTTCTTTTTTCTCCATATTTTTTTCGTTATTTCTCATTAAAGACTGGCCCACCTTGCTCAGGTTAGCCAAGCTCCCTTGGTGTGTCCCCAAAGAGGGGACCAGTGACAGGGTTGACTCAAGAGGCAGATGTTGGTGCACCCCGCCATTTCCAGCCCTCACTGGCCTCTGCTCAGGGGCTGCCATGCTCACAGTGGCCAAACAGAGAATCTGCATTTCAATATCAAGAAGTTTTCATTTCTTGGTATTTGGAAATAAAATATTCCTGATGGAAAGAGTTAACTTCAAATTGCCAGCCTTAGTTACATTCATATATATATATATATATGAAAATCTATGTAAATTATATATATATAATGTATATATATGTATATGTATGTATATATAATGTATATATATGTGTGTGTATATATATATAATGTACATATATTTTTGTTTAATATTTGCCAGCATGGTCCAAAAATAAAGCAGAAGGAACAGAAAAATATCTGGGCTGAACTGCATTTATGAACTGGATTCTCCACTCCCATGAGATCATGCATTGAAATAGGATTTTGATTTGGTAAGCTTTTTAACATAAAACTGGGAAAAAAAATGATAGGAGTTTTAACAATATTTTTTAGAAAGTTAAAACTCAGCAAAAGTAAGATGAGCTAAATAGCATGAATTAACTTCTTTAGTTGTTTTGGTATGTAAAAGCAATAAGCATCTTATTCCAAGTGTAGGCCCAGAACCCTTCAGAAGAGTCAAGTTATGTATATGCCATCACAAATTAAAATGAAATTCTGGCACTGAAACTAGAGACACTGCTTTCCTGTGCGCTTTTATGCTATCTCATGGCTTATGGCATCATTTACATTATATATTACTTAAAGAACTCCAAAATACTAATTTTCCAAAGAGTCTACTGTTTACTGAAACATAGGATCCCAAGCATTTACAGAGGTGCTGGCAGCTAATCTCCCTAGTCTGATTTCCAAAGTAAATGATTTTAAGGATCATTTGTATTCAGAAAACCTACTCTCAGATAGCACTCTGGTTGTACTTAGCAAGGTATCCCTATTGTACTTAGCAAGGTTGCTATCATACAAAATGAATGAAGGATGACAAAAGGAGAAGGTTAAAGAAGAGCTCTGGGAATTTTAAAGACTTTCAGTGCTGCTATTTCTCCATTTCATTGCTTTGTTCTCTCATGCTGTTTAAGTTAAACAGCTACTGGAGATGAATCTAGTTCTTCAGAGGAGCAACTAGCCAGATCTTAGTAAAATCTTTTAGCTAGCCAGTAAATTTTCTGTACAAGAAAAAGTCTTTAATATTTGAATAAACCCAGTTGTTTTTTGCTGCTTTACTGAAAAGCAGCATTATCTGAAATGCAACTTAGAGGACCCACTTAACAGCTAAGTGAATTTGAAAGAAGTTCCTGGTAAGATTCAGTCACAGAGATGGATTCATTTCCCTTCCTGGGGACAGGTACTCGTTTAAAGCACCTTTGTTGTCATGCAAGTCTTGCTGTGACTATATATTTTTTTCTTCTGTGGAAACAGGAGCATTATCACAGTGAATAATAAATAGGAAAGTAGCTGGGTGTGTTTGGAAAGGGGGAATGCTGTTGTTGGGGGTCGGGAGAAGAAGTTGTGGAGAACCTGTGAGAAGGTGAAGCCAGGAGACAGATGGAATAAAGAGGGAGGGCAAGAGAAATAGAAGCAAGAAATAGTCTAGAAGCATTGTTAGAGGCACACTTCTTATCCTCAACATTTCAAAATGGGGCTTTAACTCTGAAAAACAAGTACAGAAATGAATGTGGTTCCCAAGTTACTTGCAAGTGTCTTTAATGTTTCCACTGTAAAAAGGGTTTAGTTCTTTTCTCTGTACACTGCCATTTCAAAGGCAGTTCCCTAGAGTGAAATTCAGCTTTGGCCTCAAGCACAGAAATTCAGCTATCTAAATTTGAATGAGGTATCTATAGAAAACAGGAATGGGATTCAGACTCCTTGGTGGATGTCATTTGAACCTAATGATTTAATGAAGCTGGGGCACTCAAAGGGGCTGTCAGACACAACACAATGTGGGTCTCTCAGGGATATCCATAACTTCAGGGATATCCAAGGAACTGAAAGCCAGGCAGGATGCCCAAGGCACCTCAAATGGCACAAGATGTCTTTTATGTATTTATTTTTAAGGCAACTGATATGTCCAATACATTGAAAGGAATTTATGGCCTGAAGTAGACACTTCTGTGAAGTCAACTGGATTACTCTCCCATACTCCACTAGCAAGACTGTAATGACCATAACAGGGACTTAGATATGTAGCTCACACCAAGGAGTCTACACTCAGGTTCCTAAATTCTAGCACCAATTATTTGAACCTGAATCACATCCCTGCAGGCCTATTTACTTGTTCAAACACTAGTGACCAACACTGTCTGAGACAGCCAAACTGCTCTAACAGTTATCATATAAAACCTAAAGGACATCCAGATCTTTTGGATTGGCAGTCACTCAGAAGCTTTTTTTTTTTTTTTTTGTGCCTGGCATCTCTTAAAACTCAACTCTTCAAACCTCTTCTGAGGTAGTACTTCTCTTCTTATCTTTCCTCTTTTGCCACCCATGCATGTTCTATACATGCATGTATTTTCTAGAAATTTTGGAGCTGAATAAGCCTAAGTATGAATAAAATAAATGAATACCCCTCTTTTTCTAGAATCCTTATCACCATAGATGGTACACTGTTGTCAAGTGGGAAAAAAAGTGTGGAAGGAACATGGCTGCCGTTTAGGAAAAAAGTGTCAATTGCAGAAAACTTGCTGTTACATAAAGTTAAGGGTTGACCAAAACTTTTACAAGGCAGAGAGCTAAAAAGCAAAAACTTGAGGATTCTTATTCAAAAAAAAAGATGGAAATGGAGATGGGGAAAGGAAAATCAATGTTGGGAGAATAACAGTAAAAATAAGGAGATATGCAAACATTGTGAAAAAAAGTCCGGGGGAAAAAAAAAAAAAAAAAAAAGACAAGCAAATCACAATTTTCTAAAGAGGCAGTGCAGAGAAAGAAATTCTGATACATTTTGAATATCTGAGAGGTTACTCACCACTGAAGTTAACATTCATTTGGATAAAAGAGAGCCCATCCTTACTTACAGAGTTTCCCTACTACTTTTCTTTATGACAGTCTGGTGAAGAAGATTTTCCATTCTCTTAGAGAAGCTTTCTCACAGTTAGCTCCAGAATTTCTCTTACTCTTCCATCTTTTTTCCTCTGAAAGTGAAAAAAAAAGCCTTTTCCTCCTTCAAAGGACGTTTATGTGACAGAAAGTCAGGTCGTTCTTTTCAATATTTCATGAGAAGCTTGCCTGCCTTTAAAAATTCTTTAGCTTTAGAATTGAGAGTGAAGCAACTCAACCTTATACTTCTATGCCAAGAGCTAATGTAGTTCCCCCGGTGAAATGTTTAAGCCAGCCACTTGAATATACCCAACCTTTTCACCTTCGCACTTTGAAGTCACAGCTGTATAGATGCTGTCATGGGACAGGAGCTAATAAGGGACTGAAGCATCTACAGCAGGACTTAGTTGGAGTTGTCCTGCCTAAGCCCAGGCCAAGGTGTACAAAGGCACCTGCTCATTTGTTGCCTGACTTGCTCAGATACCTGCTTGTACAACTGTAGTACTCTCAAGGCATTTAAATGTCAAATTAAATAGCCCAGTACATTTCTTTAGTCCAAAGTAGGGAAGGGTTGGGAAAGACCCATCTACAAAGTCTTTATGGACCTAACCTATTAGATAGTTTCCTAATGGAGTTGGACTCACAAAAAAAGGAAATGGGCACTTTCATTTGAAACACAGCTGAAGAGTAGACAGAAGTGCTTCCATACCAAATACACACACGTAAGCGTACACACAACAGATACAGCATCAAATAATCATGAAAGTCTCAAATCCAGAAGTGGGTGATGTCATACTCTTCTCAGCCTGAAAAATTAAGCGGGCATATACTACATTTCACTCGTTTCATATTAGAGTACTTTAGAAGCAAAGAGGTAGAGTCAGAATGATGTGCCTTCAGAAGTTAGCAGAACTTTTCTGTCGCCCTGATTAGTCTAAGTTCCAGATGGGGTGGATATAAGATAGGTCTACATTCCTAGTATTTTATATTATCTGCCTCTCGGTGGCTTCTCATTTAGTGTGCTGGCTGACTGAGATCCTTGTTGAGCGGTTCATAAGAATTCCTGCCCAGGACATAGCTGTTTAACATATGTGTTGATGGCAAAAACACAGAAATGCAGTATATACGCATGAAGTGGCCAAATCCACCTTTTACCTACTGCATCTTAAATTCTTTCTTTTAGAAATGTTGTCCTAGTTTTCACTTCTCCAACACATGCCTCTTTACTTCAAATTGCCGAGAGAAGGCATTGCTCTAATTCATCTTTGATCCTTTCATAGATATCCAGTCATCTTTCATCGTCATGAGATTTCATGATAAGCGTTGGATGCATTGTGCTGGTTGGTTACTGGTCCTACCTGGGTGGGCTGGACATGTGTCATGTGCATCCAGCTGAATAAGAGATTGTCAATGTGTAATCATCCTGCTCTGTCAGCCCTATTTCAGTCCAAACAACAGCAGGAGGGACACATACCAACCTTTCAATGGAAATGGTTGTGGAGAAACAGAAAACAGAAAAAAATATTCACAATTTTTAAGTAGTCATTTTAACCGATCATGCTTTTTGAATTAGCATCTGTAAAACTGTAGTTTCTGTGAGTTTGGTTAACTGTGGGGTTTTTTTTTCAGAATAACTTACCTTTTGGAAAGTTTTCTACTGCATATTCTGAAATGATATTTTCCCCTGTTGTTATTGTAGAATTTTGAAACTGAACTTAGCCAGATATATTATCCTTCTGCCTTTTGAGACTAACACCCCAGGGGCTTTGTTTTCCCTGTGTCCATCTGCTGACCGGAGGAGTCTTAGCCAGTGTTTGGGCTTGCATAATAGGTCATGTGGAGAAACAAATTAGTAGGTAAGAAATTACTGTTCTTCAAACTCTCTTTTTTTTTTTTTTCTCTCTTCTTTCCTTTCCCAGTAAGAGGCACAAAGATAAGTAGCAGCACATGGCTTATAGCTGCCTTATTATAGCAGCCTTCCCATGTGGCCAGTTCAAAAGCTAACTAATACTCTGGTGCTAACTAAGCTGGCAAAAGGATTCCAATGGGTGGATGTGAGAAAAACATCTGCCTTTCAAATGTTATGCTTGCCAGCATAGGCATGTGAGGCTTTTTTGTTGTTTCAGGAACCTCTGAAGCATAGCAAAGGTAAAGGTCCTATGAATTGGAGCCACCTGCTTGAACTAATGTGTTGGCAAGCTCCTGTTTTCCTGGAGCTGGTTCAGAATATCCTGGGCTTTGTGGAATGGGAAGAATCCACAAAAAAATACTTTCCGCCCCTTACATCTTTTCTGTACTATTGTGTTCAGACTGGACACATGTAGTGAACAAGATGAGTAAGTGTGGAGCAGATACTGTGTCTGTATGAACCCTCCCTTTACTGATTACTTCACTGTATTCCTATCTGACACAGAAATGCAGATCTCAGCAATCTGGAGGCAAGCAACATAAAAAAATGGATGCTGCAAATAGCAGAGTGGGATCATTCGCTGTTTCCTTGAATCCTCTCCTCTGCAGTGTTATATGTATAATGTCTCTTGACATTTGTTTTGGAGTAGCTAGAAAGAAAAATGTTGATAGCCTCTGAGGGACCTCAACATGCACACATTTATGTGTACAGCCTGTATGTCACTCACACCATCCTGCTTTTATGTGAAGGACTTCTTTTTAAACCCAAGACTTGGTATATAACCTTTGTAAAATAGTCCCTGCTGAATACTTGCTTTGTTTGTTCTCCAAAGGAAACGCAACACTGGAATGGCCAGAAATATTTATGAACTTGTGCTAAAAATGGCAAATATGAAAAGAGTACAATTTGAAACCAGATCAAAATTTTAAGCACTTGTTCATATACCTCCTAGCTTGAAAAAATACGTGATTTAGAGATCTAATATTTTGTGATCACAGAGCTTAAATGTGCTTTAAAGTTTTTAAAACAAATCTATAATCTCCCTGAACCAAAGGCACTCTAGAGTCCTAGATGCTTTGGTTTCTAACATACCACTGAATATTAAATTTATACAAAGTGAAACAAACTGAGCGGAGAGACCTATAAAAGTCAAAGTTAGGATGCCATACAGTAGAGCAGTCAGGACATTCTTCCAGGAGATTCAGAAAGCTACTCTGAAACAGGCATGAAAGACCTTAAAGCCCATGTCTCTAATGCTCTTCAACTTGATATGCAGTATAATGGTATCATTATCTTTATGATTTTTGTAAATGAAGCATACGATCTCAGTCAGGATCATTCTGCTCAGCTTTTCCTGGCTGGCTGGGTCCTTGCTGTGCTGAAGCACTGAACCTGCTCCACTAACTATGGATGAAGTGCAGTAGAGACAGGCTTTTAGTTATATGTCCAAAGCTGTGTCACACGAATGTGAACTTTTGGAGATGTAGTCCTTCCCTTTGTTAGATATACTTGTACTTACAGATGAATCTCAATCAATCAAAAAGTTAAATGTGAGTCTAAAGTGTGTGGGGTTTTTTTTTATTATTATTATGGAATTACTGTGGCTTGTTTTTGAAAAATTTTAATCTCAATGTGTGTATGCTTTTCAATTTCTTGAGTCTCCACAGACTTCAGCACTATTTCCTTTCTCTTCAGGTGCGTTTGGTGGATTTCAACTGTAGGTAAATCCTTCACTGAAGTGGATACTCATCATCCATCTTTTCTTGGTAGTGTCAATATTGTCACTTTATAATGCCACAAGCATTTAATCACATCCTTTCTCTGGACTTTAATCTGGTGGGCATACTTACCTCTCCAGGGAATAATAAAGTATAAAAACAAATTTTTAAAATGTTGTTTCTCAGTTACAAAATGTAAGGGTTATATGGACCTAGACAAAACAAAACAAGCTTATGTATGCCATTTTGAATCAATTTCCTTATCACTCTTGAATATTCTTTGATCGACATCTTCCAGTGTATGCTGAATTCTCATCCATGAGCTGCATACCTACCTATATCATGAAGTCATTCTGTTCATCTGCAGGTAATCTGGGCCCTTTACTATGCAGTAGCTCATTCATTTGCTCATGAAAATTATCAAATATCTTTTCTCTTATAGAAAGGCTTATAGAGCATATCTTATAGGCTCTATTTCTCTTTGTCAAATGACAAGCCATAACATTTTCTGATCAGGTGATTAAAGTCTGTCACTTGTGCATAAACTGCCAGTTCCGTGGAGAAGAAAACATTTGTCTGAAAGACAGCAAACTTCTTCACTAGTACTGATAATCACAGTTTAGCAGCTCTTGACTGATAACCTTGTGTTAGAATGTCTCTAGCTCATGTCTCCAAATTGTATGGCAAAAAAAATAGCAGGGATAAAAAAATAGCAGGGACACAAACAAAATCCACTTAAAAATAGTCTGTGATCTGACATAGATTCTTAAATCCACATGGAGAAGGATTCTCAAATTGTCTCATCATAGGTGTTTCGTAGACCTGCTGAGAACTGGCATCTCTCAGTACTTTCGATGGTTAGCTTGCTCAGCATGCCTGAAAATTTTGTTAATATTGTTCTAGAAGTCAGGGTGCAAAAGGTTCCCAGTAAAGATAATCTGAAACATTTAGGCCACCTAAATAATTACGTGGATACTAAGCTACCTTAGAGATAGATGTCTAAGGTAAATAGGAACTATAGAGGTTTGCTGAAGTCTGTTTCCATCAGTACAGTGATGAGGCTGCCTAAGCTCTTAAGCCAAGAGCATACAGATGCTTTCTGCATAGTGTGGTTTTCCACACCCAGAAAGAGCCTTTCCTTAACCCTGAAAGAAGTATGTGTAGGAGTGTTGCTGAAATCAATGTTGCTGGTCTTTTCCAGTTCATAACATCTTTTTTTATAATATAAAACAAACCAGCAAAATGTGTGTTTACTTGCTTACTGAGTATTCTCAAGGACTGAGCCTACACAATATGCTGACATTTATTACCCATATATTTCTTCTTTAAGATAGTAATTATTTTTTTAATATATTGTAGCCTTACAGCCCCTTACCCTTACCCCATCCCCCCCCCAAAAAAAAAAATAAGGAAAAGGATGTAATATTCATGGAAAAAAGAGAACTATAGAGAGAGAGAAATAGGCTTCCAGAAGGATTAGGGATGACAGCGTTTCAGGGGAGGAAAAAAGCAGATTTACAGAGATAAGAATTTAATGTAAGAGCATGCAGACTCCTGGGTCAGACCAGAAGTCTGTATCATCCAATATCTTGTCTCTGGTAGCTGTCAATATGAGGTGTCTAGGTAAGAGTAAAAGATGGGAAATAGACAGCAGAAATCCTTAAATAACGCTCTTAACATCCAGCACATTTCAGAGCAGGGACTTCCTGAACCAAAAGTCATGTCTCTGTATTTAATGGATTTAATGGGCCTCGATGGATTTTTCTTCCATGAACTATTTTTTTAACTAAACATCTGAGCTTTGTCATCAGCTGATGACAAGCTGATGGCAAGACAAAAATACTTCTAAGATATGTTTTGTCTAATTTATTTTAGGTAGTGATATAAGAATGAGAAAACAGTGTCATAGAAACACATTTTTCTTTCCATTGACAGTAGAAAAGGATATAGGTGATTTGCTCACCTAAGATGCTTTGCTCTATCTGAAGTTAGGGAATAAATTAATCCTGTTCCAGGGATGAGATTCAGTTTACACATCCTAAATTGTTGCGTCTTTATGTGAATTATTCTTTGATTTTATCCCCTAAACAGAGGTGTTTGCAACCATTTACAGTACCCTAGTGCACCCTGCCTAGCCTTCAATATTTATTCCAGAGGTGCATGGGTCTTCTCCTGTAGGTCCACTGCCATATCTGCCAGCCCTGGGAGGATGTCTCAGATGCGCTAATCCATACAGGAAAGATCTTACAAAGAAGAAGAGAAGAAGAATGTTGTGAATTTTGAAAATATTCATAAGGAAACAGGCAGATATCTATTTATCCATATGTCAGAATTGGAAAAGCAAAGTTCAGTGTCAGTCTACCATCTTACCGTGAAGAATAAAGAGTGGAAAAAGAAGAAGAAGCAACAGAAGGTAGGCAGGTCTGAACCTAGAGGAGGAAGGCTTCCCTGATACAGACAAAATTAAACTAGCCAAAGAACTTTAATTTCTGAGAGAAATCTTTTTTTTTTTTCTCTGTTTTTTTTTTTTTTTTTTTTTTTTTTTGGCATGTCTTATGGGTAAATTAAACACTAAGGTCTTTAACTTTTAAGCAAAGGGTTTAGCAAGGATTTGGGCAAAAGTCAGGTAGATCACTGCCATTTCATGATAATTTATTTAGTGTACTTCTTTCTGATTTGTATTTCATTCAGTTGTTTTGCATTTCTGCATTCAAAAACATTGTTAAAATGTGCTTGATTCATCTATTAAATGTTGGAACTATATTGGCAGATTAGATAATAGGAGAAAAAAATTGGGAAATTTTAATTAAAAGTTAATTTGTTGACTGGACTGACTTACATTTCAAGTGGATATATAGTCATCTATCCTACTGTCAATGCTTGTTTAATAACCTAAAATCTCTATAAATAATAATCATGGCACATGTGAGAATGCATATTCATGAAAGCTAATTGAAAAGAATTCTAAAATTGTAACTTAATTTTTAAGTTATATATAACAGTCAATTATAGAAATTAATATTTTAAACAACAAAGAAAAGACATTTACTAAAACATACCATAATAACATAATAAGCGTTCACAGAAATGTTTCTGTAGCCTGAAAGAACTATATTCTTACATTTCATCTCTGCAGTTCTCCATATCTTTATTTAGTACCCACAAAAATGATATAGGAGCCACACATACACACAGGGGATTAAATTTAATATCCAGGATTATCAGAAAAAAATATCCTGCCATTTCCAATCAAATTTAGTCTATATTGTGGTATAATTCTGTAAGAAAAAATAAAAGAAGCTGTCATCACATCTAATGGCTTGCTTACATTCGAAAAACCCCTTTGGGATAATAATTACCTCAGTGCCTCTATACCAGAGTGTCTCTACCTTGTCTGCGCTCACTGTTGTGACTGCACTGTAAGATGTTCCCTATCATTTCTGCCACGCATCCATAGTGCTCTGTGCTCCATTAGTGGCTGTACATTTCCATGTGGATGGGTACCCCGTGGTTCCTGGCACTGCTCCCAGGCCCAGTACTGCATTCCCGGCCATTTTCACACTAGATTGCAAGGTATGTTCAGGAGGCCTGGGGAATTGTGGGGATGGGAATCAATTGCTTGTAATTTAGTTCTGCTCTTTCGCAGGACTCACTTGGCTGATCAAACAGTGCGCCCACAATTTATTTATTCCCAGGCACTTAGCCCTGGGTGAATTCTCCTCTTAAATTTTGTATGCATGTATGAATATTGCAGCCGTGCTTTGCCACAACCTGAAACACCCTTACTATTAATAGAAATCTTTCAGTCTCTTACAAAGTTCATTCAGTACTAGGAAACTATAAAGAAAGCACTCTCATTTAGAAAGGGAATACCAATGGTATCAGCAATTTCCTCTGTACAGAAATTACATCCATATCTGCTTGAACATCTTGGTTTCTTTCAATGCCTTAAACAACCTAATGCAAAAATGTAGATGTACTTTGAAAGCTTTGGGCTAGTAATGGCATTCATTATTAATTATAAACAATCTATTTTTTTACTGTTCCTGTTATTTAATTCTTCTGCGGTATTACCTAGAAATCTTTCTTTCCAACATATGTTTGAAAGATCATCTCCGTCTTTATGTCATTGTACTATTACAATACAGATATTGCATAGTATTTATCTTTTTCTGCCATTATGCTGTTCTCCTGTTTTGAGAATGCAAATCCCAGAGCCAAGGGGAGAGAACAATACTGCAGAGGATTAGAGTCACCACAGAAACATGGCGCTTTGTTCCCTTCAGCTAAGGAAACTGGCCTTGAGAAACCCACACTTACGTTCCTTCTTTTATTCCTACCGTGGGGGTGGAAGTCCTAGAATAGATGGCAGACATTGCTAGCACTCCTCAGGGTATCACAAAAAACGCGTCAAGGCAGTTGTCATCTGAGGTATGAGCTGGGAATTGTTCCTGGCATAGCTTGCATGTTCCTCCGTGACAGCTGTGGCACGGGACAACGCGCGGTGTCAGCTGTGCCCTTCCAGGAGGCACATCGAGCTAACGGGGCAACAGGACTCTTTCTGGTCAGAGATGCTGCAGAGTGAAACTTGAATGAAGTGTAGGCAACTTCAGCAACAATAGGTCCAAGTATTGCATGCCACACTTCCCTTGGGTTTGCCCTTCTTGTCTCGCAGTCTGTAATTGCTTTCTGCCTTCGGTTTGGTGACGACCCAGCTTACACAAAGACTGCCTGCCTGGAAAAATGTGGATGATCTCCCAGTGGCTGAAAGGTAATCTCTGTGAAATGGCAGGAAACATTTTTTCCCCCCGAACTTCTTCAGCAAACCCAGTAAACTTCTTGTTTCATTGGTTTCTGTTCTCATTGTGACCTGCTGGTCACGGCTGATGGGGAGTGACTAATCGTAGCAACAAGATGACTTCCCGATGCCTTCACGGCACTCAGTGATTCAGCATCCACCATGGTTCTGTGAAAACTTTTGCCAGTTTGTCAGATCAACCGTGGAATTTTCTTTTTATCTGGAAAAGACATTTTAATACATCTGCAGTTTCATCTGGTTCATTAGCTGCCATGCTCCCAGTAAGAGACCACCCCTGCAAAGCACATTTCCCGGGAAAAGGAGCTGCCCTCCAAGTTCTCCAAGAAGGTTTAAAAAGGCTTCTCACTTTCTATCAATTACTTCTGTGACAACATTCTGCCTCTGGCTTTATTACATGGACCCCACAGACTGCAGCAGGAGTTTTGGATGCAAAGAAACAGCCATGTCTCATGTTCATAGATGAACATATTCAAATCCAGCAAACCTTAATGGATTTTTGAGACAACATAAAAAAAAGTCCAACTACATGAAGTAACCTATGATGCAATCAGTGATACTCTTATAATAAATCCATCTGCAGTTTGCTCCCGGTTCACTAGTGCATGATTTCCATGTTGCCCTTTGCCCTTTTTGTATGGCTGTTGTTTATATCAAAGCAGTGGCACTGCTTGCCAATTACGTCATATGCCTTCTAATTAAAGCATTTAAATAAACTGCATATTTTGTGAGTATTTACAGATTTTTGTCACAAAAGTCCTGCTGCAAAGCTATTCGCAAAGCTATTCTCTGACTGGTTTAACAGACTACCTGTGCAGCACAGAGGTGTGGACAGAGTTTGGAGGAGGGAAGCTCTGGGTTGGCTGCAGCTTTGCAGTAGATGCACCAGTGAAGCATTTGTACTCTTCAAATCTGCTTTACAGTCCACTCCCCAGCACTTCTGAGGGCTGCAAGCAGACGTGAGAATTTTTTTTTTTCAAAGCAAAATAAGGTGCATCTCAGAGCTTATTCCATTTTGTATTTCCATTTGTTCTACAAACTAGGTTTAAGAAATACAAATATTACAGTTTCAATTTTGAAAGACAGACACTACTATTCTGCTGTGATCTCATACAGAAACACTCCCTCATATTTCTATACACTGTTTCTTCTCCTAGTGATAGCTCAGTCCATGGAGGGAATGGGAATGTGGAGAATAGTAAATTTTATTTCTGGCTGATGCTGACTTCACTGACTTTCATGAAAGACAGCAGGTGAAAAGTGAATAAAGTGAATGTTCTGCTTAGGAAAACATATACACTGATCATTATGAGGTCTTTTAAAATAGTCCTCACATTTACAAGCCTCTCTTTGTCCTGCCCATCCACATTATATCTGAATCCTACTTGTTTTGTGTGCTTGTTCTTGGTTCTGTTCATTTACCAAAAAATTGTAAGGCGAGATGACCTGAGGCTGGAGAGGACTGATTTTCATGCTCTTCGTGCTTCAGTCCATTTATAAAATACACTTTACACACTTTCAGCCTCCTGTAGAAGCACTGCAGAAATTAGTAATGTGAAATACTTAGAATCTATGGCAATGATCACTAGGATATAAATTTTCGTGGGAATCACTGTTTCATGAGCAAAAATTAAAAATTGGAAACTAACTTTAACATTATTTAGAATAAAACCAAACAATTTTGATCTTTCAATGAGACGCCTTTTTGGAAAAATATTTTTAGGTTCAAAGTATTCTGTTTTTCAGAAAAAAAATAGAATGCTTAGAGATTTGTTAAATATATAAGTACAGATTTATAAAGGTAAATTTTGTCTTTTAACTATAAAAGACAAAATGTTCCATTTTGAAAACATCAAAAAACATGACATAATCAAAATACACTCAAATTGGTCTTCCATTCTCCCCATTTTCACTCTTTCCTCCTTTCCTCCTTTTTTCTCTTGTAGTTTTTCTCTCTTTTTTTCCCCCATACAGTATTTTGCTACTACCAAAAATCTGCCATAAAAATGCTGTCTTTGACCAAAGGATATTTTGTCTTTGAGGATTTTCAACTGACTCTACCGAGAAGGAAGATAATACATTTTCAGTGCAGTGCCTGTTTAGAGTGCCATAAATAAAGCACAGGTTAGAGACTGAACTACAGGTATTAACCAAATAAGTGCTTGTCATTCAAAAAGGAGCCCTCCAGTGCAGGGAAAGGGGCAGGATCCTGTAGGAAAAAAATAAAATTAAGCAAAGCAAAGCAAAGCAAAGCAAAATAAAATAAAATAAAATAAAATAAAATAAAATAAAATAAAATAAAATAAAATAAAATAAAATAAAATAAAATAATAAAATAAAATAAATGAACTGTCTGTAATTCCTGTGAAAAACTGAACGATGTAAATATTGTGCAATTTTAATGGTGATATTTCCTTACTTTTAAGCACAGCCTTCAGTGGTGTGCAGCAAAGACAAGCTTCTCTCATTCTTCCTCACCTCTCAGGACAACTGTAGGAAAATGACCACGGGCATACTAAAGTTAGACCTTTGGTAAATCCCACCCAATACCCTGCTTTATACATAGGTTTAAGGACAGAAATTTTGAAACAAGGGCTTAGGGGCTTCCTGAGGCAGAGCCCAGGAAGCCCATTGCATTTAATAGCCTCCAGTGGAAGTATGAAGCCATCTAATCCTGTTGGGAATCTTGTAGATTTAGCACCCAGACTTCCCAGGCGAACAAACGCCGCAATGTAATTAGGTTTGTAAGACAAAGTGTTTCCTTTTGTTTGGACCCGTTGCCTCGTTCCGGAGAGCATAAGCCTTGGAGAAGGCAGCTGGTGTTTGTGCTGAGCGTCCCGCTATCGGAGGCAGCCATGCAAAGTGCTTCAGCACAGCCGGGAGCGTGAGAATCCGATTTGACATGCTCCCACACAGCACCGCCAGCAAAGCGTTCCCCGGCCCTGTAAACAACGCCCTGCCCTGCACAGCACCTTCAGATGTCTCTTTTGGAAGCTGAGGAGCCCTAATCTTTATCAATCCTACTTTATATGTAAGCCTCCCCCTTCCCCTAATCGTTCTTGTTACTTTTATCTGTACTTTTCATATTCTGCTGTATCCGTACTGAGAAAGGGGATTAGAGTTTCATGCACTATTCACGAGACAGCTGTACCTGGAATGTATACACTCCTAATCATTCTGCAGTGTTACTCAGTACCGAGCAGATATTTTTAGCCAACTGTCAAAAAGTATTCAAAAAAAATTCTTTATTAAGCACTAACAAATCTTTCAGGTTATATCCGTGCCAAGGAACTTGAAATAAAAGACGTTTCCCAGTCAGTGGGCCCAGTGCATGCGGTGATGCTGATCCTTCTCCCAGATGTGGGACCCCAGTGACCCTAAAGACTCCTGGTGAGGTCAGTCTGCGTGCCAGCAGCACACAGTTTGCCATGAGGCACACCTGCCTCATACCCAAACCTTACAAACTACCTTTAAGGATAAACATAGGCACACAGATAAATGTATTTGTCCATAAACATATGAAGTTAGTATATAGCTTGCTTTCCCAAGGAGGTGGGCTTATGTGCTGTCACTGCCAGTTCATCAGTCTCTTTGTTTGTTAGTTGGTTTTAAAAGCGTTGAGTTATTACAACCAAATATGACAGAGGACTCAGAGACATGATGCATTTCGCAAATACTGGTGGTTAGTTTTGGGGTAGCTACTTAAACAGAGCCTTTACTTTGATAGGCATTTTGAGCTGGCATTAATTAGCTGACAAAATCACTGAAAGAAGCTCTCCTTCCCTCCTCTGCATTTGAATTTAAAGTAAACCAGACTGGGGAACAAAGCCAAGTAAAAAGAAAAAAAAAAGAAAAAGAAATAAAGAAGTGCCAAGAAAACTGCTATTTTTCAGTTCCCTGCTCCAGCTTCTTGCTCATCTGCATCAATGTTTAAACGGGCACATGTGAAGAGGCATTGCTGGCTGCAAGAGCCCAGAGGAAGGCTCTGCCTTTTCAGGGGCCGTGCCACCTGATGCCTCCTTGGAGAGGCTGCTGCTGAAGGACAGCCCCAGCTCAGCAGCAAAGGGCTCTGATGAGCTGCCGAGCAGCAGGGACAGAGCCTGTGGCTTTAGCAGCAATGCTCTGCAGGCTTCCATCTCCGCGGGTGGCTACAGCACAGAGTGAGAGAGAGGGGAATAGGGAATGAGCAGAGGAGTGCACGGGAACACAAATCCATAGGAATCCAAGCTTCATTAGCTCCACCAGTGATGGAACAAGTTGTTCCCAATCTACTTAGGCTATTGAATGGTCAGAGATCATCATCTTGCATCAGAGATGCAAGGGTTATTGGACAGGAAGACAGGCAAGGGAATTATCCCCCAATATTCCATTCATTTTCCTACTATTGTAGTAGTTATGCTACATGTAGTATAACATATTTTTTTAGCAGTTTATCTGATATTGAACTCAGATACACTCATCTGCAGTTCTCAAGATCACTCTTAGACTTCTTTGAAACAAATATGATCCCAGTGGATCCTACTGGAAATTTCCAGCCTCGTTTGGAACCAGATGTCTGTCATTCACTCCCAGAATGGAATAGGATATAAGTAAACACATTGAGATGCATAATTACCTAAAATATAATGACCTTTAACAAATTTAGTTTTACAGTAAACACAACAAAGGCATCTTCATAAAAAAGACAACAATATTATGTGTGACATGGCAGGAAGCACAGTGTAGCTTGGGATATCTACTACATGTATGTGTAACTGAAAAATACATTGTAATGCAGGAGGCTACTCTGTATGTTGTTTGTAAGAGACATTGTAGAGAAGAAACTTAATCGAATAGTTCAGTTAAAGATATGTGCAGCAGAAGCAGCTTCAAAAAAATAAGGTTTTGGTGGAATACCATATGAATGTTATACACATTGTTCAGCAAATGGTATCCGTATCTTGTCATAAAGTGTTATCATGAAGACTTATATAAGTGTTTTGCCTTTTTATATATGTGTATTTAGCTATCTATAACAGCCTGTTATTCTGATGATTACAGTATACACAGGAGATTTTCCTGCCATTAAAATTAATCTGTTAGCAGTAAAATTAACTGTTAGAAGTTGTGTTCTGCCAGGCTTGCAAATGTAAACATAAATTGTGAGAACCCTTACAAAATTCATATTGAATTGTTCATTCTCTACTACTTTGGCAATGAGCATCAAGCTTTGGTTAAACCTGCGTGGATGCAGATGATGTTCTGAAAAGCGTCATGGTTTATGTGCCCTGTCCTTGGATGAATCACATAGCTGTCCCTGAAAACAGAGACAGCTCACTGCTCTTTCCCTGTGCTAAGCAAATTCGCTGCCTGCCACAATTTTGTCATGAGCAAAGTCATGTTGATATTAGCTGTTAACACATTGGCTGATCTCAAGATGGCATGTAGAAGGTGGGATTTTTTTTCTACTAAAGCTGTGACAGCGTTATATTGATTTAATCAGAATATCTTTGGTTTCTGCTATTTTCATGCAATGAGAGAAACTAGATCCATTAATGATCCAAGAGTTTGCAGATACCCTTGAAAATGTGCATTTGATAAGGATTTTATGTCATGTTGCTGTATGAGTTTTGAATGAGCTTAATTCTGCTAGTGTAAATAAAGGAAGGTTGAGTTAGCAACGAATTGTAGATATGGCAAGATGAATGAAGAATTTATAGAGGCTATCCAAAAGGATAAATAGTCTAGCTAGTTAACTAACACTGAAGTCTAACCATTTCAGTAAATAGCACAGACTTCACGTGGATGGAAACTCCAAGATAAAATTGGGAAATGCCTGGTAATTGAACTGTTTCACTGATCCCCACACCTCACAGTGCTAGCTGTGACAATTTTAGGAGATCAGAGGGCCTTCCAGACAGGAACACAATGATATTGAAAGATGATAAATACCTCTGTTTAGACTGGATAAATCATACTTCGGACTGTGATGCTGAGACTAAATTTTTAGCCATAATATTAATGACTGCAGCACACAGCAGCTAGTGAGGAAATACATGGCTGTTCATCCTCATCTGTTTGTAGGAGCTGATTCAAAACAATATTGGCTAAGAGGTACTTTATAACAATGAATTAAGGCTCAGCATCACTTCAGGAACAATAAAAGTAAAAACATGTTCTCCCCAAATAACGAAACTATAGAAGAGAAAAAAAATTCAAAAAGGATTTTGAATGATGACTTTCTTAAGAATTAATAAGTAATTACAATTTAATAAATAAATAATGTGTTTGGAAACACATTACATACAGGAAGCTTCTAAGGGACTAAAGGAGTGCTTAAAAGTAGATTAAAAAAATAAATAAATTCCTGGTGTCTGTGTTCATCATTGAAGAACTGAAAGTTTTACACAAATAAAATTG
>VZSG01000481.1:516319-531009 GCA_013398315.1 Nothoprocta pentlandii | reverse complement strand
TTACAGATCACCAGAGAGTGACAGTATTCACCTTAGATTTCTAAAGGAATTAAAGGATGAAATACTTTAATGAAATACTTTAACCATTATTTGTTTAAAACTGCTAGAGGAATGTGCAAATGTGAGAGCAGACTTGTGGGCAAGATCTCGCATCTAAAGTACTTTTGAGAAATTCCTGAAGCAAAGAGACCTAAAAAAAGATATGGGATAATGAAGATCCTCTCATACATAAAGAAGAGTTAAAAGATTGGAAAACAAGAGTAGAAATAAACGGCCAGTTTTCAACTCTTTCATTTTCCTAATAGATGGAGGTCTGCAGTGGAGTTCATAGGGAGGGATCTTTTCCAAGGTTTGCTCAGCATAAATATCCACCCATAAATAATCTAGAAAAGGCAGAAAACAGTGACAGGACAAGGTTTGGTAACGATACTGATCCATTTAATGCTGCAGAAATGAAGGCTGATTGAGAAGATGTGCTGAAGGGTTTAGTAATGCTGTATGCCTGGCTATCCTGAGCAGATCCTGAGCATGGTGTCCTGACGTGTTTCCACCATGCACTCTCCCTAGTGCATGCATCTCTCCAGTGTACAGCAGTGAATTCTCATTGATGGGGTTAATGCCCGGGGAAGGGCAGGCTAGTGAACGATGGAGAACGTCCTGTCCCTCAGCAGCCTAGGAAAGAATCTGTTGCAGACTGCAGTCTCTTATAGACAGGCATCCTGGCATGCTAGGAAGGTTTTCATGTTAAACAGTTAAAATGACATAATCATGTGGAAAGTAACTACTCAGTCTGAATTTTGCATACTGATCTGGTTTGAATTTTTAAAGTCAGGCAAAAATTAATTTGATCTTTGCGTAACAGATCAAAAAAAGAGTGAACGTGCAATAAGGAGCTGTAGCTAGAGGGGCATAGGAAGAACAGAAGAAGCTTGCCACTGAGACAGAATATGAAAGGTTGAACTTTAACTAAAACATTTAACTATGATATTTAACTAAAATACATAACTAAAATATTTTTGTAGTTATTGATACTTGCTAAAGTTTACTAACAAGCTCATTAAAGCACACAGCAGTGTAAAAGTTTAGTGAATACAGCTTAGGCTGTGTTATTTTTAAAACATGGAGAAGAAGGAAAGTTTCTAATGCTTTGCAGTTCGTCATATAGAGTTCCAGACACCATCCATGGTGAAGGATGGAGTAAGATCTAATGAAAGAGAAGTAAGAAGCAAGAGGTATTCTAGACTGGAGGGAAAAGAAAGAAATATGCACTCAGCATTTGCTCTAAGCGTTTCTTTTTAATATTCATGGCAAGACTACTACACATGAATGATGAATATTCAATGAATATTGCTATACACATTTTATAGATGGTAAGATGGGGACAGAGGACAAGCATTTGGGACGATTAACACAAGAAACTGTTGTAATTTGTGGAGAGAGTTGGCAGTTTAACTAGAAGAGAAAATAGTGTGCAGAAACATAGCTCAAGGCCATGGAGTTACTGCTTTCAATAACAGGACAAGAAAATGTGTTGCTCAAAGGGGCTTGGAACATGCCACCCCTTGGGTAGCTAGTAGAGCACTCAGCCTCACAATGTAACCAAGGAAATAATAGTGGAAGATTCTTGTAATTGTTTCCTCTCTTAATAACACTTTCCATTATTCCTGTGCACATTTTAATTTTCAACTGGATAAAGCTAGGTTATGATCTTATCCTTGAACCTGGTTTAGGGGTAAGGTTAAAATGCAAGGATAGAATTAATTTCTGCAGAGGTAGATATCTGGTTTGAGGCAGAGGTTTGAGCTAGTCACTGGGGAGTCCCT
Organism: Nothoprocta pentlandii; assembly: GCA_013398315.1. Classification (NCBI taxonomy): domain Eukaryota; kingdom Metazoa; phylum Chordata; class Aves; order Tinamiformes; family Tinamidae; genus Nothoprocta; species Nothoprocta pentlandii. The sequence goes on along the minus strand of VZSG01000481.1, from coordinate 529,186 downwards.
GAAGAGGCACAGGAGAGAAATAGACTATTTGTTTCACTCTAAAGCAAATGTTTTCATCTGACAGAGGAATCATGCAGTAGATATTATTTCTCTGTTGACTCTTTTGACAGGATCCTAAGGTAGCTAGCTCAGAGGTAAGTTTCTACATTGTAGATATCAAAAGTTACATGAAATGAATCTCAGTTTGAGTTACCCGATACCTACAATGTGTATAAGGTATTCTGGTCTTGGGAATTGGATATGAACTGAATGAAATATGAACCAAAAACTCATAGTAGGTTTTTATTCCAAGTGAGCTGAGGACTCTGGTGAATACTCACATACTTTACCTCCACCAAAAATGGCCACTTAAGGGCTGTGCCGTATCTGTGCAGAGACATTACTCTTAGCAAGCAACAAAGAAAAAGAGGAGAGCAATTCTTGATTTTCAGAATTGCATCTTTTCTTCACACTATCCTTCATCATGTTAGTCTTAAAAAAGCTCAGGTCAAGACTCAGATGTCAAGTTTAAAGCACTGGTGCCCTGTGGTTGTTTTCTGATCGTTCGTCTCCAGGCTCTCTAAGATTTTCTGTGAGCAAATCTGTAAACATGTTACTGAAAAACTGACAACTGTGAGTACATGAGTCCATCTCACCTTCCACCTCACATTTTCATCTCAACTTCTTACCCAGGGCAGGAAATAAATATTTTTATATCAGCTAAAATTAGCTACATTTTGACATACTGTGTTATTCTCTAGGCTAGACTGTGTTTGTAGTACAGAGACCTCTTTAATTAAACTAAATTTGAAGAGAGATATTCAGTAGTTATATATTTATATTTGAGTCACTTGAAGTAGAGGTACATTTTCAAAGTTGCCCTCATTAATTCCTCACTTAGGAAGTAGCTGTTCACAGAATGTGTGTTCTAGGGGACATGGCAAACTCAAAAATAAAAATCCAACTAGATATTTTTAATGCTCTTTGTGCCTATACAAGGGACTTATATTCACAGGATACAGATATATCTGTAGTTTAAATAAACATATGGTGAAACTAACAGATTATTTTTTTCAGATGTGAGGCTTTTGTTTGTTACGACACTGAACTGAGACTTAGGAGGTTGAAGTTAAATATTGGGTATTTCATAGAATCTTTTCTAGCTTTGGGTAATTTTTTTTTACAGAATATTATACACACATAAAAAAAAGAAAAAAAAATAAAAAAGAAAAGATTTTGTATCACCTGTATATCTAGTGTAATATTTAGCTATCAAAGTAATTTCCTAGAAAGAGTTGCACTGACAGTTGCACTGATAGAATTTCTCAAGAGGATCCCTGAATCACCAATCTATAGAGGATTCTATAAAGTGAGGCTAAAACCATACTTTCTCTGTGGAGATTATGATGTATTAAGGGCTACTGTGTTCCTTACTCTAAGGTTTTAGAGTAGTTACCATACCCAGGCTTTCAGTGAGTGGGCCACCTATAACAAATGCAGTGAAAATAAGTGAAATATTGCTAAAGGTAAACTAGTCAAAAGCAGACACTTGCCTTCAGGTTTTTTTCATCTCAGAAAGTTTAATATTAGAGATGTTTATGGGCAATGATATATGGAACACAGTTCTACTTTCTTCATATCTCATGTAAATTAAATATCATAAACTCCTCACCCAGTGGCTATAAAAGTCATCAAGGAGGAAGGACAAATTCCCGTGACAAAAGAGGAATTAAGCCAGTCTGTGTGGAGAAAACATTGGCTGCTTCACCTAGCTGTAGGATTAGAGGCATCCTTCCTTAAGCACAGCAGTGAGGAAAGAGAAATTCTCTGCATTCTGCTCTCCTCTTAATAACTGATAATACAATAATAAAGACATAATGGTAATAATGATATCAAGGATACATAGCTGAGTGGAAATGAGCAGTTTTATTAACTCATCTTTACACTGCAGCCTTATTCAGTCAGGTGCTAAGTACTTTCTTTTCTCCCCTGGCACGTCTTGCAGGTTCAAGACCCATGCAATGGTTGTGTATTTCAAATGAACCATTCCATTCTAAAATACTTGAAGAACTTGAATGAAACTAATTATGCAAGTTGCTTGAAGATAAACTCAATAGGAGGTACGTAAGCGTGTTCAATTAGGAACATTTTCCTTTTTAGCTTAATTATTAAAAAAAGAAAGAAGAAGGATTCTACAATGTGCAGTAAATTGATAAAGGCAAGCAGGGCATTCATTGCAGAGCATCAAACAAAGCAGAGACTGCAAGGTTTAGAAGCATTTTGGTGCATATTTCGAGCTCTAAGGTTTGGCATTATGAAAAGCTGAAAAGAACAAAACAATTACAATTTTTAGGATTTTTTTTTTAGCTGCATAATATATGCAAGATGTATGCATTGATGTTGTCTTACAATAATTGGAGTCATAGGTCCACTGCACTAAGTAATTATAACACCTGTGTTTTGGAGGAAAATGTGGAGATTTTAATTTGAATCTTATCATGTTTATATATACACATGGTGTGCAGCATAGTCAGTATAGTATTTGTGATGTGATTTTACTTGTGGATTGTTGAGTTGCATTGTTTTCACTAATGCAATGCAATTACAATCTTCATTTTAAAAGTACAGTGGAAAATTATTAGTAAGAGTAAAAACATACAGTGTGTGCTTTTATATAAAATCTAAACTACCACACCATCAAATTTTGATAGAATTTATACTGAATATAGAACTTATAGTGAATATTAAAACTGAAAGTTACTTCAAAAAAACAGAAAAAATGGCAGAAAAATAAACAACCCCATAAAAACAAACCATTTGCTATGATACCTAGTTACAAAGAATCATTAAATAAAGGTAGTTTGGATAACATAGCTTGAGAAAATAAAACAGGTATTTGTTTCTTTGTTTGGGTGGTTCTTTTTCCCTCTGTTATATAGGAGTTATTAAAATATTTTCATTTCCAAATAAAAAATCCAATCACTTGGAAAATTCAGTGGTTTTGTATTTCAATAATTAGTGGATATGATAATTTAGTAATTTGGCATTTTAATTTCAGTCTCAAATTTAATGCCTTTACTCATCTAGATTATTTTTCTTTTGAAAGCAAAAAATCTTTTTGAATTGAAGAGAACATTTTTTTTCAGTTGCAATTATACAATATTTTGTAGATGGTGACCTTCTGTTTCAGCGTTGTTATGAAATAAGAAATTCATTGAAATGAGCTCATTACTGTGGCCATGGAGGTTTCAACAAATGATTGCTTAAACTGAAAGAGAGGACAACCAGGGAAAGGAAAGTAACGTCTCAGTGTGCTTATAGTCACCACTGAGTACTTCAAACAAACACTCAAAAAGAATCAAAAACATGTGCGGTCTCAGGTTTGGAATCTATGTTACGCAGTTAGTATGGATAAAGGTAGGCACTCCATTAATATACCTTGAATAGTTAATTTTTAAGGATTCATATGTCTAGCATTTAAATATGTGATATGTAATTGAGGGTTTTTTTTTTTAATTTTACCCCAAATCTTGTGAAGCTAGTTCTCTTTTTTATGTATCTACTTCAACCTTCATTTTCCTTCCAACCATCTCCTTCTCCCTAAGCATGAACTCAGCTTCGTGTCCTTGTACTTTCTTCTGGCCTAGTTCAGGGGATGAAAGTCTCTTGATACCACCTTTACTTTTAGGAGAACTTTCTATTTATGGTCTTGGAGAAGCTGATACAGCTCATTTTTTTCATTAATTTATTGAAATTTGATCCTTTTTTCAAACCTCTTCCATATGTGTTGTAAAACACTCTGATTTCTCTTCTGGGGATGTGATAAAACCCTTGTTGCTTTGTAACCACCAAACCTGGTTATTGCAAATTATTGAATGTTTATGTTTATACCTAAGTGATAACTCTGTTGATTGCATCTACAAGTTACAACTGCACATTTGAACACTACAGAAGACCTGCAGCAGGGGCACAGCATATACCTCTATTAAATTTTCTCTATCTTTAGGCCTTCATCTAGATCCCTGGGTGATAGAAGCTCTTATTGAGAGTAGCAAAAGTACTATAGGGCCTCCAAAGCAACCCAGCATGAGAGAGGGATGAAACTGGTTAATACTCTTTCTTCTTCTTAGCCTAAATTTGCTTGTCATTGAGCAGAGACAGTGCCCTCACAGGCTTTGGATGCGCTACCTACAATCTAATGAAGCATACATGTGGTGTCCTGGATAGATAATCAGCACTGTAGCATATAATCCCATAATACTTACGGTGAGTGGAGAAAGGATTTTACTCTCATTTTAACTTTAGAAATTTTTATTTATCCCAGAATTGTTCAGTTTTTAAGTAAGTGTAACATGCTTTGCATATAATTACACCACAAAATCTAAGCTTTGGAAGGCACCTGCTGAATGTGTTCTGAACTATGAAATGTTTTATGCTATTTTATTGAAATCAAGAAAGAAAATAAAATGGCTCTTATTGGAGCTTCATATTGAAAACGTCCCATGTGTGAAAACCAATACAAAGCTTTAATGCTCGGAATATCAGCCTCCATGCTATCACACGCAGTTCTAATGTACAGAAGACAGAGCTGACAACTTAACTTTAGCATTGGCTCCAGTGGATATTAATGCCTTGGGTGCTATGTAGAACAGCAGCTAAGTGGAAGACACGCACAGGGGCGTACATTGCATGTACATGGAGCAAAGTTCTAGTAGACTCTGAACTTCTTCTAAAGTTGCAAAATGTGACTTCATACAGTAGAGCATGCAATATGATTCTCAAGGGTTAAATTAGTAAGAATGGCTCCCTAAAGCAAAAATAAAACCAAGAAAAAACAGCAACAGGGCAAAAAAACCCTACCTGTCCACCTGTGTTTTCTGATTAAATGAAAAGCAGAATTGGCAAGCTGCAATTTGTTTCTGTAACTCCAAAGGAAGACATGCTTTTTATGCTGTATGTTCTTTAGGCACAAAGGATGCACCAAGTTTTTGAACTGTAGACCAAAGGATTTACTTCTCTTCAATTGCAGAGCTCACGGGAGATTTTTATGTCACACTAGATTATTCTGGCTTTCGGGAATAATGTACAAAAACAAAGCTGTTTGTTTGTTTGTTTATTTGCTCATTTTCTCCACGAAAATAGAGGACAATATAGAACTGTACAATCGCATAAGATGTTTCAGAGTTAAGCATCCTTTGACATGGTGCTATCACAGAGACCTACAAACGTATCAGAATTAATAGTATAGCTTTCTTAGCTTTGCTGTAGTGCTCATCAGAATCTTGTTTGTTCATCTGCCATGCAGCCCAAGACTTGCATGCTCCTGCTGTTGTCTTTTTTCCTGTCCTCATCTCTGCTTGCTGATGTCCAATGTACACTGAATTATGGAAGGTGGATTTGTGACAGCAACGCTAATACTTTCCCGTCTTCCTTCTCACCCCAACATTGCTCCTGTTTTGAAAATTCATCATTTGTTACTAACTAAATGAATTAGAGGTAGTAACAGTTAAAATTTTAGCTCGCAAAAACTGAGTTAAAGATTTGGACCTGTGAAGCAGATGGCTGGTACTTCTATTGACCTCTCTGCAGGAGCTGCAGCCTGTCAATCTACCTATTCCAGAAAATGATGGTCAACACATTTATGTTTGCCCTTGCCAGTGTTTGCTTTTAAAAAATACTGTGAAGCAATGTTCCTTTGGAGACAGGGCCTTCCCAGTGCAAAAAAAACACACTATTTTTTTCTTTCTCTTAAGCTATTCCTTACTCTTGCAAATAATTTAGTTTTCCAGCTCCAGATTTTTGCTGAACCAATGTCACAAATGTCAAATTAAATGAATTAGGTTTCTTCTCACTTTTAAATGAGGAGGAAGTTAATCAGAATGAAACAGAACTTTTCACCTCCCTGACTTGCCAACTGCAGTGAGCTCCTACATTTAAATTCAAATGTTTAACTAAAGCCAACGTTTAGAGAATTTACCTTATAAAGATTTAAGCATCTTCTAGATATGTGAAAGTAAATTCAGATATGATGTTAAAAAAAAGCAACATCATTAATAATTTTCTTGAGAAGACCTTCTTAATTTAACTTGAGTACAGTTATATATCTAAACAGAGATGCTATCAGAAATTTTTCTATCTAGTCAGTGAAAATTTGGTCAATGTAAATTTTATACCAAAAAGAGATATTGCTAGTAAATGTTACATATATCCATCAAATCATCAAATACTGCTGGTGAAATTTGTATATTTCTGGTATGTGACTGAAAATATTGAGCCTAGAATACTTTTACTGAGAAAAAAAATATCCTTGGAGTCTCCCTGCCATCTTTGGATGAGTTAGACAAATATCACTGCGACACTGACTTTAGGTGTAAGAGAAAGGACCTTGCAGCCCTGTTAGCTCCAAGGAGGACAGCACAGTCCACACGGCTCCTTGGCTCCATCGCACAAGGGTGAATTCGTTCTGGAGGACTGAAGAGGTTGGACTCGAGTACAGAAGTCCTTGATCTTAATTGCTATCCCATTCTCTGCTAAGTCCAAGATACACCTGTCACACTTGATGGTGCAGAGGGATGGACCCAGGGGTTGGAAATCTGTCCAGTTCTCATTTCACAGTGTTGACTGAAGAATGAGCTTCAGTCACAGTGTTGACTGAAACATGAGCATCCTTAGGGCTATGCAGCAGAGGAGATCCATGACATTTCATGGATTGCCCATGTCAGGAAGCAGTAGAGGTCTCATTTGGCAATGGAGCTTTTGTAGGTACCTGCTTCTCAGTTCCTGAAAGGCAGTAGATGTTTGGTAGGTATGGGGAAAATAATTTGGCCCTCCAAACTCTTCTGATTTCTACTTACTGAATTCATATTTTCTTTGCCTGTATCTAACCTTAAAGAACAAACATATAGCCAACTGAAAAGAAACTTTCAGGAAAAAAAAATCTTCAAGGAAATATAACAACAATGCAAGTTTCATGTCAAAGACACTAAACCATAACACACAAAAAATGCAGTAAAACAGAACAGACATTGTTCCAACGTGAGCAGAAAAATTAAGTGGGTCAAATATTCAGCTGTAACTAGTGTTTTTTATTAGTACATGCAGCATGTTTAATGTCTACACAAAAAATAACATTACAGAATTATAATCATTATGTAAAACATGTAGACATGACTTAGGAAGGTTAAATATTCAGAGGAAATCAAATCCTTTTAGATATCAGGGGAAAAAAACGATTTTGCATAGTCCTTCCTGAAACTTGTGATACAATGAGTGCAATTTGTTCACCACATGCAGTTTTGCATACAGAATAAGTACATTAAAAGAATTTTGAATGCTGTGGATGTAAGCAGCAAGCAGAAAGAAATGAATGAAAAGTCATATTCTACTGTAATATTCTTATGTATTACAGCTATATGCAGTTAGGGGGAATTACATAATTGAAATTAAGAGATCTGAAGAAAGGAACTGTTGGAAAGCTTTTTGATGATAAGTCTGCCATCTGGGCTGGGACACTGAAAATTTTATATCAATGAGCAAATTCTCAGGAGGAGTTAATGCCTTTTAAAAACCTAAAATACCTCCCAAAAGTGAAGGAAAGAGATCTCAGAGAGAGCCTGATCAAGTGAGCTGCTCAGGAGCTTCTGAAAGGCACCTAACCTGCACTTTGAGGATGTCTGAATACTGCATTAAGAGCAATTCAGTCAGAACACTGAACAAAAAGAAAACCCACACAAAACCCATGTAAGAGCTGTCACAAGAGAAGGAAGCTAAAAGGTAAGAGCAGATCTGCTGATGATCCTTTCTGGCTCAGCTTCAGTGCTTCAAGTCACACCCATTACCTGTCCTTTCTGACGATGGAAAAAGACTGTATTGAACTAATGAGGGGGAGGAAGTCAGAAAGAAAATGACAGTGTTGGAAGAGACGCAAAAAAAATCCAGCAGGGATATGTCTGATCTGATGGATAACCCCAAACATGGTGGGAAAGCATAGAACCTATGCCAGAAATAAGACTCAAATCTCTGACAGTAAAAACTGAAGAAATGAGCTAATCAAAGGGATACTTGTATTATGATCTCTACAGAAGGTGAGTACCATGCTCCAGGACTTCACAATTATCTCAATAAAACACTGTGTGTTGAACCAAAAGCCGTTGACTTGCAACTTCTATGCCATGCTGGATGTCCAATAATAAGCAGTATTAGTATTCCCAGGACTGTTATAAAAGACTTTCAATTCAACATTTGCTATCATGTTGATATAAACACAGATGGGAGAGAGATATTTTCAGCTCATGCATTCCCTGTCTTTATGCAGACTTTGAGGACTGTGAGGGAGGTTTTCTTCCTCTCCTTACTCCACAACCAGATTAGCAGGCTCTGGCTCAAAGTATAGGCGTGATTATTTAATAGTGAAAGTTAGTATGATTGCTGTATGAAAATATATGAGCAATATGTTTTGCTGTGCCTTGAGGTAATTGAAATCAGACCTGATTCAATTTGTAAGTCTGAGACAACCCCAATTCAGAAAAGAAAAAAAAAAAAGGGCATTCACTGAAATATTGATTCAGCAAAATACTGATACGCTCCAAAGCCTTTTTCTTAATACAGACAAAATAAAATAACAGCTTAAATACATTTTAAACAAATCGTTTAAAGGAAACATAACTATTCAAACAGACCAGTGCAGGAGTGATAAATCAATTGCAAATCAGCCTAAAACACCGGACATTGAAAGGGAATTAGTACATCACTGTGAATGAGTTGGGAAATGATGTATGATCCATCTGGAAAATGCTGTTTCCATTGCATATACTCACCACTCTTTCAGGGTATTATAGTATTTTCCTCTTTGAATCTTCCTTATGCATCTCCCTTTATAATCCAGCTCCTAAAAGCAAAAGGCCTATGGAAAACGAACAAGATCAGGTGACAAAAATATCACAGCCATCACAACAACAACAACAAAATCCTTGGCATTACGTGGATGTTTCATGAAACAAAGTAAACTAGTCTCTCTCTTTCTCAGTTCTTTCGTACACAAAGGGGTATTTAAGCATGAAGGGTAAATGCTATGGAAAAAAAAAAGAGAGAAATTGTACCTTTTATCATCCATTAACAATCTTGCCAATTTTTAACATTCTTTCAGGAGAATTTGGGGGTTAATCTTAGTATTTTTAATTTTTACACTCCCCTGTTGTAGGCTCTTTAGAAAAAAATAATGTATTTCCCTCTCATTTTACATACTATTTTCAGATTAATATCCAAATTTAATAATAGAGTATCTGTGTGCCTACTGGAAATATGGCAGAGTGGAAGATACCTTTTAAGGCCTAATGCACCAATGTGTACATAACCCGTTACCCTTATGCTTCTCGTTTGCTACTTTTTATAATTATTCATGTGACTATATAATTAGCTGACCTAGTTTATTATGTTTATTCAATCATTTGCTCCTGGATAAGAATAAGATTTCAGTAACAGTGAAAGAGCATTTATGTTTCCATATACAGTAACTCAAAAATTTCCTTCTTTATAGATCTTTGTAAAGAAGTTATAGTAGGGGAAGAGAAATTCTGATATGAGATTTAAGCATGAAATACCCTTTATCTAATAGAGAATGGAGATTTCCCCTCTTTCTTTTCAAGTCAATGGAAATTTTGACTTAAAATGTTAAAATAATATTTTATTCCAAAATAATTGGCATTCTCTGAGGAACTGAGAAAATCTAGAAGCTCTTAAGAAACTGATGTGAGCCAGGCAGCATTATAGCAGTAAATGAGAAGATATAGAGGAATACAGTGTTTACTAACAATCATTTGACTGACTCTTTTTATATTTTATAGCAAAAATCATTAGAATGGAAATTACTGCATGGGCTGGAACTTTTTTCCTTGTCATCTAGTGCCCTGTTATTTTGGCTATTTTTTATTTTGTCCTCAGTTATTTCCTGCATGTCTGCTCAGCAGGTAGCACTAGAGAGATATGTAGGAGCCACCACAGCATGAACACCAACTATAAAGAGGAAGAAGCTTTAAAGGGGACAATTAGGAAATTGTCTGTCCTTGGGGAGATTTGCTTCCTAATTCCCCACTGGTGGCAGGTGCTACCAGCTGATCTCGAAATGGTTTTATTCCTCAAGCCTAAGCTAATTGTCTTCCTATTCTGCAGGCTTTTCATTGTGCATGAAGCCCATATTGTAGAAAAGCAGCAGTTGTGAAAAGGGAGGGTTTGAGAGATTTAATGGGGAATTATGATTTTGCTATAAGGTTTCTGTACACTGTTCTGTAAGATTATATTACTGCATCCTCTGTACAGAATTTTGTATCATTGAATTTTCTTCACACAGAAAGGAAATCCTGTTTTCTATTCTGCAGGATTTCTAAAATAATTGTTATGGAGCTGAATTGCTTGTGCTTTTACGAAATTGTTTGGGAAGTTTATCTAAAGACATTTTGACCTATCAATTAAAGAAATGATATTTCTGTAGTAAGTGCTAAATATTCAGTTTAGAAATCTCTTTGCAGAAGAGTTCTGTTGCCAGTCATCTTAAAGGAAGTTGATTTTTTCAGCATTACAAAGAGCTCTGCTACGTAATTTAACTTAAGATAGACTTATTTTCCAACACAACAATCCCTTTTAAAATTCCTATTTATCAAGTTGAAAGTTTCAACTCTCCTATTTATGTATAACTCCTGACCTAGGTAGGGCAAGTTTCATGCCCAAACATCTGTCTCCCATAACAACAAATGAGGTGAAGTTCATTAAGAAGCTACACTGAGCATGTTAGCATGCTTTTAAACTTGCTTAAAATAATAGACTGCAGGGCATAGACTTCTCAGGTTTCTTCGTCTTCCACTGGCAGCTACTCCTTGCATGGCTACCAACACCTCGCAGCTCACACCTCTGTTTCAGTAGCCTCCTTGCAGCCAAGAAACAGCAACTGAAGAAAAAGAAAACAAGGTAATTTAAAGCTATGTTAAGACTCAACTTCTGTCCTAGTAGAAAAAAAAAAAAACCTCTGTCACATATTTTATACGTGATATCCCACTAAAGCCCTTGTTTAGTAAGACTTTGAATTATTACAGAAGAAAAAGAGTACCTGGATTTAATTTTTCATGAAAGACAGGAAGAAGTATTTCCTGCAGATTCTGCACTTTAAAATATGATAAATACATGATAAGAGGTTGTAAAACAAATGGTGGGAGAATCTTCAGAAATGCACAGAATATCATAGAGAAACTAGAATAAACTCCTAGGCTTTGTTTACAGTGTAACAGCACTGCAGAGCTACTGTGACTACTGAGTCAGCCTTCGCTATTCTACTTTAATGAATTGTTTGAAACCTTATATATAATTAAGTTGTATTTTCATTTTAGCACCCTGGTGTCATGTACCAACCTATTATGCTTTACATCTGGAATAAAATATACAAGCCATTATGCATAATATGCTGTAGAAACCAGCGATGCAATATTTATGCCTTTCTATTTGCTGTTTATTTAGATGCTGAAATCTTCTGACAGGCGTTTGTCTTACCATGTAGTTGAAGTGCATAATGTCTCTGTGTATTAAATCAATACAAGACTAATGAATAAATAATAATAATATACAGATTTCACTTTCATTTTCCATGAGTTTATAAGCTTAGTCATACAAAACGTTAAGTATCAGTGTAGCTTAAGAAGTATGCAAGTAATGAGATACGAAAGAGTCCCATTTCCATCACCCATACAAAAACATTTTGTTACAAAGCACATTAAGTTGTTGCATTGCCCAGTGTATCTTAAACGATAATGCATGTCCTAGCTGAAGCCAATGGATTAACATAGAAACATTGACATTTGGAACATGGTAGATTTTTTAATAACTCCACAAGAACATGGGAAATATGAAGTGAAGTTATAGGCTTCATTCAGAAACCATGTCCTGCCTGTGTTTTATAAGACAGTAGGCTGGCTCATTAACCTCTTTTGAAAATCCTAGTTCATCTATGCAATAAACTGCGTCTTCAGCAGCTCAGTTCTTCAGGGATGGATGTCTTCATCAAAGTGCCAATACTCATCCTTGCCATCAACCAGTTATTTCAGGTATGAAGCAGCTTTCTCAATTCAGTTGTTACAGCAGCCTCTCATTCAGGAAAAAAATGAACTGTTTTTGATATATATGATCTATATTTTGCAACCTATGAGAAATGCAAACACAGTCTAAGAAATATTCCTATAATGGAACCAGTGGTTTTAGATCCAATCGTTATAAAGCATTACATACCTGAAGTCGTCTGGTGATTCAGATCAAACTTATTAACATAAGGTATCCTGTTTTTTCTTCAGATAAACTGAATCTTTCCATGTGCAAATCAAAGAATTTGTATAAGGTTTCAGGCATCTCCTACCTTATCTTCTGCTACAGAGTAATAAATATATTAATGTTTTCAAAGAAAATACATGTATTTATTCCCTTTAAAAAGATCTGTTTCATGAACTTTTTCCATTCTTCTTTCTAGGAAGGATGCAACAAGATTTTTTTTCCATGTGAAATGCTTTCCTCTTGCCAGGAAATTGAAGAAACATTTCTGTTCGTATTTCCTCTTTCTTCTTTCGCTGCCAGATGTATTAGTTTATTTGGCTACCATAAGTTGCATTTGTTACTTGATGATCATTTTTTTTCTTGAAGATTGTTCCAGTAATGGTATGATGTAATTGTGATACTCACTGGCTATTGGAAGTCAGGAGATGTAAAGATTTTCTCTCTCCAACTCATATTAATTCATGTCTACAGAATTACAGAATGGTTGAGGTTGGAAGGGACCTCTAGAGATCATCTAGTCCAAACCCCTGCCCCAGCAGGGACACCCAGAGCACGGGGCACAGGACACAGGGCGGCATCCAG
>VZSG01000481.1:457124-502076 GCA_013398315.1 Nothoprocta pentlandii | reverse complement strand
AACTTGCAGGATAGGCTGTTATGCTTGTGAAGGACATAAGAAGTGTGTAGAAAAATGAGTAATATTACCCATTTCTGTAGACTTCCAAAAGAGCAGGCATGTGAAGAGAACAACTTTTTAAGGCTGCAATGATAATTCAGAGCAAGGGTTTTCTTTAAGTGATTTATTGATCTAATAACTTCCCAGTCACCATGCAGATATCGAGGATGTTAGAAAATATTGAACCAAAAATCTTATCCATCAAGCTATAACAGCATGTAAAGCCCCACTCATTTCTGTGGTAATGCACCTGGTTGACAGGATCCACCTCTACTTGAAGGACAGAAAAAATGATGGAATAATCTTCACCTTGTAATTCATCCAGAAAATTCTGCTTCTTTGTGAACAGAGTAATTTTCCAGATTCCGTTTTATATAGACGATCATGTACAATTTCTGCATGCCATCAGTATAAGTGATTGGAATTCTGTTAATCAGCTGTGTTTTGCAGGATGAGAGATGGCATCGCATAACTGTTGCTCCTTGCAGTTCAGATCCAAATTCCTGCAGCTCCTATGGGGAATCTGCCCCCATTCATAGAGCTGGAGTTAAAGCAAAAGGGAATACTGAACATGCAGTGAGCATCCATTGGAAAAGCTTTGACTTCTTTTATAAAGCATGTATGGAAGTGAACTCACTAGCTCAGATGCAGTTGGAAGTGAACACAGACATGATGTGGGCATGACTGGAGGATTCACCACAGGAACTGGGAGTAAAGTAACATTAACCCTATTGTACCCACCCCTGTAAGGAACCTTCTAGCTGACAGAAGGTTTTTATATTTAGCACTTGAAGGGAAGAGCTGCCCTTCCCTAAAGGGCTTTTCTCATTTAACACTTTTTTTCCCCTATTTTGGAAGGTAACTTCTTTCCTGGCTGAATGGACTTCTGTTCAAAGAAAAATATGATACTATAAGTGAGCAAAAATGCATGTAACTTTACTGATCCTTGAGAAAACATAGGCATCATGCCCTTGATAATGCTCTATCTTCTTCTTTTTTTTTTCTTTCTTTTTTTTTTTTTAAATTAGACTGACATTTGTGAGGATTCTCAGCACAACAACAAGGGGGTTTTCTTCTTCGGGAAATCAGAAATGAAGCCGAACGGGCAGCATAATCACTAACACATTCTGTTAAGTAAAATTCCTTTAGCGTGTTGACAGATTGTCAGGACTAAAGTTCTGCAACATGTGAATGAATTCTGTAGCAAGTTTATTAAAAGTGATTTAGCATGGTGTGAGCAAATGTGATATGTGTTCCACCCATTTTCATTAAAAACACTGTGGATCAGCGGAAAGATGCCAGAAAAAAAAAAAGAAAGAGTCATTCATATTCTTTTAGAAAGTTTCTACAAATACATGTCTACTTCATGAACGATGGGACATATCAAGAACAAACAGAAAGTAATCAAGCAGGCAGCAAAAGAAACTCCTTTTGGATTTAGGAGTTCACAGAAGGGATATATGGAATAGCTGCTGACAACTAGCTTCCTCGGGGACCAGCTACAACATTGTTGTATTAGGTCTGGTAAGCAGGGAGATGTTTGTCCATGTAAGGGTCTTGCAGGGCAAGCAATGGCAACAATCTTCCCTGCTACAACATCTCTGCTAACTCTAACCAAAATTTAAGCTTAATGGCATGAAAATCCCCTTCAGCTGTACTAGTACATAGCAAAACGGAAAGTGAAACCCTGTTAGGAGCAACCTGATTCTGTTTCAGTTAACCAGATGATTTCCAGGCAGTTAGAGGTTTGGTTAGGACAGCAGTTCAGTTAACAGATGTGGTGCATGAACATCCATTCAAATCACCACGGCTAAAGTGGGCCTGTTGCAAAGGACGAGCAGTTAAGGGACAATGTTCAGATTACAGCTATCTGACACCTGGCTTCTTGGGGGTAAATCCCACATTATTAGTGCTAAGCTACGCTTCTTCTGCCTTGTCAGCTACTGGCAGGATATTTTGATCCTATTCTGCCTATCTCTGACAAGTGCCCTGGCATCCTATCCTTATTTTCCTTGGAAAACCATATGAACTTTAATATGTCAATACAATGTTTTGCACTGAGTGCTTATGAGAGCAAAGAGTGCCTTGCTTGGGTGTGAAGATTTTTTTGCATTGGTGTTCTTGCTGTTCTAATAAGAAGAAATAATCATCCAGGGAGGATCTTGACACATATCACACTGTATATTTCTGGACCTTACCACCTTAAGATGTACACAAAAAAAACGTTTTGAAAGGATGTTTTTATTAAATGCAGAAATGATGTCCTACTACAATATATCTCTAGGCTGCAATATAATTAAGCTTTTGTTTTGTTTTTATTATTGTTTCATACCACCACTAACTGGAAGGAAGATTTATGAACCTGTCAGAATCCAAAATTATCAGGCGAGCAAGGTTTGGGGCACAATGACATCTGTCCTTCAGCAAAGATGTTCAAAGGTAGTACAGCTGGGTGGTGCAACATATTGGCAGACCTTGGCCACTAGACCTGTCTTGACAGACCAGGAAAAAGGTGCCATTGCTTAGGAAGGGCAAAAGTGGTACAAACTTAGCAGGGGGCTTGTGTGGCCTGTTGACTGCAGATACAGCAATGCACCCCAACTAGAAAGTCCTGATGGGGAGCAGACCTCGTGACCTTGGACTCAGCACTGTGTTAATAGGATCGTACTGCTTTCCTAAGCTGGTATCATTACCTCATCGAGTGTTGAGATGTGACTTTACCCATGAGTGTCTAATGCTAGAGTGGGTAAACCTGCCAAATTTTATTTATTTGTTTATTACTAGTGCTTCAAGGTTTACCTTAGTACCTATTTGCATATCTGCTATAAGGTGATCTGCCTATAGGAGGTGTTACAGATAAAATTACTTCGACGAGAGCTTGTCCTGCTCATTTGTTATTGGCAGACCATAAGGTTTATCTAATAACCTTCCTTTGATACCACTTTACTGCATGACCTCCAGCAATTCACCCTCAGTCGTTGAGTTTCCCGACCACTCTTAGACTCCTGAGATTTGTTGAAGAGCTCTTTAGAAATAAGTGAAAGCACTTACTATTATGAACTTACATGTACATACTGATGAGCAATGTAGATAAAGGGATAGTTACGGCCACATTCCATAGTTTTTATTCATCCTAATTAGCTGCTAAATTTGAATAGTCTGGACTATATTACTCTCTAAGACTGACAGAACATGCTCATTTATGTTGGAAATATGTAACTATTACTGTGAAAGCCAAGTAAATTCACATCCCAAGTCACTCATTGCAAGTCTGTTAATGCTTATGCAATAACAAGTAAATTCAAGAAAGATGTTACCCAGGGCAAAAATACACAACTCTAAAAGCTAAGTGCAGAGAAGGTTTCATTTTATGCCACCTACTGTACCTGAATTTTGGAGGTCACATAGTGCATTTTATTCTGTATTGTGACTTTCCTTGCTTTTCTCTATCTCACCCATAACGTTTATGCATTTTTCCGAACATAGATTGTTGGAATGCAGACATAATACAATAAAAATCTGTCAGTGCAATTTAAGTCAGATAATGCCCTGGGCTACTTTTATTTTTCAGTATGTCACAAATGACCACTCATTTCTTGACAGAGGTGTCCGGGTCAGAATACGCCCAGCTTCCTGCTGGTAGCAATTAAAATTGTCCACCACCCATGGGTAGATTTGAATTAAAGTATCAGCAGAGAAAAATGAATCTTCTTGCCAGTTAGGTCATATATTAATAGGAAGGTAAGTAAAGGTGGCATGAGAAGGAGAACTGCATTTTCCAAAAGAATGGAAGAAAAAAAAAGGAGAAAAAATCTGGATTGAGTGTCATCTGAATAGACTATTACTACTGGCATAAGAACAGTCTGTTCCAATACTGGAGGAGTGTCACAAATGCCAGCAACAGCTGTAATACCTGGAAAAAAAGGGATGGAAGAGCCAGGTAAAGCATTGGGGGTCCTGGCAGGGCAATTCTTTAGTTTGGGAACAGAAAGAACTGCCATATCCTCAAAGGAGTGGCATCAAAGGATAGGTATCAATGCTGGCTGACACAGATGCTAACACAGGTCATACTTAAGGAAACTGTTTTGCTGTTAGCTGATTTCAGTATATTTCATGAGTGAAAGCAGTGGAAAAATATAACCATAAAATTACCTCTTATTAGACTGCTACAAAAGCAATTCTTAAAATGGTAGAAAGGGGAGATGAGGAATTCCCCTTATGTCTGTTAAGGTTTCTAAAGTGAATTATGGCCCTTTGGTTGATTATAGAGCATTTCCTGCCTTCCTGCCTGCAGAGGGTTGCACTGAGTGGCATGCAGTGAATGAGGCCCTACCTCTTTCTAGATTATATCAGAGACAAAATTACAGTAAGGCCTGTCTCAGTTTCACTTGCCTGTTGTCATTGCCTAGGCTAGTTATTGCAGTTGCTTATGTAAAGATGATAGTCGGTAAATAAGCCTTTATATTATTATAATGTGATTTCATACTGTGGAAAAGGATGACTGGGTGTGCTCTTGCCAATGGAAGTTATTCCTAATTCTGCATATCCTTTAACTTACCCTTTTACTTACCCCAAAGCAAGGGTCAAGTTAAGTCTAAATACTTTATGGTTAAGTGCATTTTCCTGAATCTAATCCAAGTTATTGAAAAAAGAAAAAAGTTAGAATCAAATTAAAAAGCAAAATATTTGTCAAAAATATTTTTATCAAAGTGGTTCCACTGAAAACTGTAGAATTTTCAAAGCTGCCTAAGGCAAGAAATAAAAGGAAGTTTTATAAAAAGATGGCATGAGTTTTTAATCATGCACAATATTTTATTGCCTCGTATATTCTTTCCTAGTGAAACTTATACTCCTAAATAAATGTATATGTTCTGCAGAGAACATACTAGTATTATGCCTTTTTAAAATTCATGATGCTTCTAATTTTACTGAGATCAAAGAAATGAAGAAAAAAAAAAAGATCCAGGTAAGAACTAGGTCAAACTTAAAATATTTGATATCTAGGTAGCTGTACCTAAACACATATATTTTGATAACCCGTCACTGAACGTACTAGGTCCTTTTATTCTGTCTAATGCTGCATGTATTATGGGTGCTGTAATGCAAATGCCTGGGTCCTTCTCATCTGTCAGTGAGAAAGAGAGAGATGACACTGGCATTTTTCTCTTCAGAGTCTGAAGTTTCTCCTCTTGGGAGAATCCTAGACAATTTGTTGAGGTGCCTATAATTTTGATGTCTTATAATGCTGAATAACAAAATTCTGTGCAAGACAAGCACTGAAATGGCAACTGAAGGAAAAAAAAAAAAAGAAAAAATAGAAAGAGTTCTTTATGAGTGTTAGTATTTTTAAATGAGGAATTCCCAGTTTGATGTCTTCCTGCTTACTTGTGGGATTTGCCACAGGGTTTTTGTAATACTTGAAGTTCATCATCATGACTCTTTGACACTCATTCACAGTTGGAGAACTCACCCATAATGGCAGAACATTTTTCTCATACCATTTCTATGTTATTTACATAATTATGCAGAATTTGTTTGATTAAAATCTTAGTTGCTATTTTATTTTGTCACTTCGTTTTCCCACTTGGACTTGTATGAGACTGATAAAGAAAAGAATTAGGCAGTGATGTGACATGAAAAAATATTAATGTAAAATAGCTATTTTATGGTTATTTTTAGTGCCACTTTGAATTTTAGGACATCAAAAAGGTTAGTTTCTCTAGATTTTGTTTTTCAAATTGTGCTCAGGAAGACAATGATCAAAAAGACATGTCAAACATGGCAGTTATCATGATTTAATTAAATTAAATGACAAAATTAAACTCTGAAAAAAGAGAGGTGTGTATGGGGAAAACGGAGGAGAAAATGATATTTCTAAGGATCTTCACCAGTGAACTTCCCTGTTGAGATGTGCAATTGTGCCAAACAACCATAGTTATACAGGAAGGACTGAAGATGTAACTAAGATCAGAGTGAGGCTTGTTTCCGCAGTCCTTTGGGTATGCCTCACATCACAGGTAGTTTAGTGGCAGCAGCAGTAATGAGACCTGGTTTGCTGTGGCTTTGAGTCTTGTGAATGTCTTCTCCTGCACTGTATAAGCTTCAAGGCTGGACGTTTGCTTGCAGCCAAGCAGACACCACAGTTCTTGAACCTGGGATCCCTGCTGAGGGAAGAAGACTAGCCTCATACAGCCTAGGAACAAAAGAGGTCTCTCTCTTCTACCCAACATACCATAATAATGATATGTAAAGATAGCTGACAGGTTCAAGAGACAGAAAAAAAAAATCATGCTTTTTCTGTGTAGAATGCATAAACCTGAATTTACCAGGAAACCTGGCTGTAGAGCTCCAAGCATCAGGTAAGGGTCTTCATTGGAATTCAAAATGCTGAATGCTCCTTAGCAAGTAAGTTTTAACTTAAAGTGATGATGCTAAGGACATCCCAAAACTGGGACTACTTCAAGGTCTTCTATAGTCAGAATCAGTTATGTTTTTAAGAGTACAATAACACAACATTGCAAGCATTTTCTTCTTGGACTGCTTTTAGAAGAATTATCTTACCCTTTAATTCTTTGCTTTCCCCTGCTAGCAAAGAGAAAGAGATGCTTATGGTTTGTTATTTCTAATCAGATCCGAAGGAGATAGTTTTCTATGTTTCTTGATCAAGGTCTGTAGCAATACAGTAGGTGAGTAGCTTAGAAAACCTCTTATATAATAATGGATAAAAACATTACATTTTTGACATGATCAAAGATACCCTTGAAGCAGAAACTCCAAAGTATAATAAGCCTTGTAAAGAAAGTATCTATCAGTAGGTAAAGTAAGTTCACTCAGTATAGAAAATGAAGTGTAACAAAGTTAACCTGGTAACACAGATTCATAATATAACTGCATCCCACTGTTCATTCAGTAAAATAAAAATTACAAATGAGGTCTAAAATTCATTTGCGCAAATCCATTAGTAGACCCTGATGCTCCAACAATATCACTGAACGATCACATTTACAGCAAGAAAGTTAATTTGTGATAATTTTGGCACATTGATAGATATATATATGTTCCTTGTCAGACAAAGTAGTCAAATCATGATATGTAGAAAAATAATCGGTCTGCTACAATTCCTATAAATGGATCACTGCAGTCAGCAGACTGAGATCTCATCTTGTTCCACCTGCAGGAGATGGTGTTGTGAGTTAACAGGAAATGGGTCATGAGCCAAATTCTTTTAATCAGCTACATTAGCACAACCCTACTGATTTCAGTGAGGTTGAAGAGGAGTAAATGAGGACAAGCTTCCCTCTAAGTAAGAGTTTGTAATACCTGGTAAAGCAAGAGTGAAAAATTCTTGAGACTTTCCCTCTTTCCGTTATGCATTTTATATATCTATGTGTATATACACATATCTACACACATGTACATATATATGTGTACAAATACACAGGGCTGATAGTTATTAAACACAAGAAGAGGCTACTATTATCATATAATATAATGACAATAAATACTAAACAAAGAATACATTTTTGTAAAGACAACTGGCAATAATTCAGGGTTGAAAGGCAAGATAAGTATTAGTATGCTTGAACATTTGGATCCTAAGGTAAGGAAAACCGAACTAAATGCTGTTTTTGTTTTTTCAGCTTATCAAAAAAAAAAAAAAATCAAGTTTCTTCATCAAAAATACATGAATTAAATATAACATAGGAGTTTCCTCCTTAACTCTCCATGGTCTCCATGGCAAAGACTGTGCTTTTTTTCCCCTTAGGAGAACATGTTTCTTGCTTTGCCAAGGAAACAAGTTTTGTGCTTTGCAGAGATGAAACTTCTGTCTCCATGTGGGAAGCGGGCAGAAACCGAATGTCAAAGGGGAAATTCCACAGGAGATGACAAGTGCTGATGGGTCTGGATTCACAGAATCAGCAGCATTCAGTGTCTTGCAGGGAGAGATGCAGGGAGTCAGGGAAAGGAGAGAGAAAATGAGTTCAGGCTGCCATCTCAGGAGGAAAGCCTGGTAAAAATATGTTCAGAATTTGGAGTTTGTTAATGAAATTAGCAGGAATGCCTTTAAATATTTATTTGGTTGTTTTGTTTCATGTTAATGAAGAAGAGAACAGTCTCATTAAGTCCTTGTTTTGCAAAAAGAGGAGCTGGGTGTGGCATAAGTGGGAGATATTATTGTTTATATTTTTTTCCTTTTTTTTTGACAAATACTGAATAAGGAGTGAGATAAAAAAATGTAAAGTAGGCAAAAGAGCAGGATTTTTTTATACAGTTATCACCAACTTTAATATTCAAGAGGTTATAACAGGGTATCATATCTCCCATACCATATGAATTATAGGAGAAATTATTCTGCTAAGAGCTTGTCTCATGTGAATTTGAGAGCTTTCCCTGAATATCTTTTGAACTAAAGGTGTATCTGCTTGAGAGAAATACCTTCAATAGGTAGTAATGAATTTGAAGTGTAACTATCTAGTGCACAATATAGCAAACTGAAAGAAAGAATTCTTCTTTCATCTTACTGACAAGAGCTGTTGAAAGGTCTTTTTTTTTTTTTTTTTTTTTTTTTTTTTTTTTTTTTTTTTTTTTTTTTTTTGTAAAACATCAGGATTCCCTTAAAAGTAGCCTAAAGTATCAGACTGGTGAATATTCTTGTGTATGTGATACACATATTAATGCATGTAGACATACATACACAAAGAGTGTTCACAACAAAAGCAGGGCAAGATCTGCAAAAGCAGATCAAGAGAAATGTTCCTACTGGAACATCCAATTGCCTAGGTTGCTATTTACTCTGGTTTTGTGACGTCTGTAGGCACTATATGTGAATCTACCTCTTCATGAGCTAAATATCGAAGTAATTTCTCTATCAACATGCCTTTTTTTTTCCACAGAAAAAAATCCCTTAGCACGATGGAAAGTAGATGTTATGTGGATAACGGGTATATGATAAAAGCTAGTATTATGTCATTTTTTTGGGTACGAGACCAAAGTCCGGGGAAAAGTCCTATTGGGAGAAGGAAGGTCTGTGAAAGTGATGAAGAGAAATCCAACCACTGTGAAGTGTCTACAGAAAGTTTGGCTTCCAGTGGCAGAAGCCTATGTTTTGCAGGGACAGAATGTATCTTTTGGCAGATTTTGAGTGCTCCTCATACTTCCAGAGGTGTTTTTTCAGTGCAGTCAACTAACAGAACCTGGTTGTCTTCATGCAAAATGTTAGCAGAAGCAGACCTTTAACATGACAGGGCTAGCTGAGCTCAATGACATGTTCCTTCCCATGGTTCCTTACCTTGTAATAGACACTACCACCGCCTGTCTCCCCTAGGCAGCAAGGCAGCTGGTGTACTTTCATTGCCTCTTTATGCAACATATTGGCATTTAGACCAAGGACGATGTAAGCTTTTTCTCAATTTGCCTCACAGAGCTGATGCCCTCTGTGCTTCAAAGGCAGCCTGGACACCTTTGAAAGATTTAATCTTTCCCAGAACTACAAGATGGACTTGTTTTTGCTGATACAGACCTGCAAGGACTTCACAGTGGAGAAGAGGTTCCCCTCTTGGCAAATGCTGCAGGATCGGGCTCTGATATAAATGACAACTGACAGGAAAGCACTGCTGATAGAGAAAGCCAAGAATCATAAACCTTGCATTATACCTCTTCATATCCTAACTTAGTCTACAAATGAGAAATGGACCAAAACGTAATGATGGCAATTTTCCATCTACCAAAAATATAAGGTACAAGAATTCAAGAAGAGAATCTCATTTTCATTACACACGGGAGAAAGTAACAGAGATATTTCCTAAAGAGGAAACCTACCTGCCATATGATAATCTACTGTTTTCTCAGCTTTTTTTTTTTAAGTTTCTCTCAAAATTGATAGAACTGAGTTGTAGTAGTAAAAATGTGAGCCTAATGCTGTCTTGATAGAAGTATTTCTACCAGAAGAGATGTTACCTGATGCCTCTTTGAAACTCCTTCTTTTATGACTGAGCAATAAAATGACAGTACATATAATAATATGAGTAGGAAATAGAAGAAAAGGACCATCTTCTTTGTAGAGTGGTTTAAAATTGCTGATTTTGAAAAATTGTAAGTTATGACTTGGGCTCTTTTCTTCTCTGAATGAAAGAGAAAATGAGCTTCAGTTGTACAAGGATCAAGCATAAAACACAGCTTTTAAACAATATACTCTATTGACGATAGGATGTAAGAAGCAGGAGAGAGGTCTTGGACTCTCGTTTGTACCTTTTAAGGTGTCAAGAAGGCTAGAAAGATATTTAATCAAAAATACCCACATATTACTAAAGAAAAGGAAAGAAGCAAGGTGTTCTGATATTCATTTTATTATATTTCTAAGAGAATAAACTACCTTGAATTAGAGAATAAGGACTATATCTGTACGGAAACTTATGTTGGCTGAAATCATAAAGATGTTCAAATATCTGGCTTGGCATCCAAGAAGGATTAGAAATACAATTTGACATGCATTTTTTTCATGAAATATATGTATGAATGTGAAAGTCTGACAGAGTAGCCAGGTACATTCCTCCATTTAGTCATGGTGTACACACAGCACAGGACTGTTCTGACTTTAGAAGTTCAGAAAGATTGAAGGGCAGGTAAAATCTGGAGCAGCGAATTCCAGCTAGCTGCAAGTGATCCAGAGCACCCAAGAATAACAAGTTGTACTATAACATAATGGGAAAAACAGCCCCAGTATTGAAAAACTAATATTTCTATAAGTCAGAAGAAGGGTGACTGCCTTTTTTTATGATGATATCAACAAAAGAAACAAGTGTGTATCTCTGTAATCCCCAGAGATATAGATTTTGTAACAATAGGTCTTTTCTTTGAGACACAGAGCTTCAGGATTGCCCTCAGAAGCCCCAAGAGCTAGCATATATGCCAGATATGAGTATAAAAACTCAACCCAGTCTGTGAAATCATAGCTAGAGAGCCACTAAGAAATATACCCCAAGCTTTCTTGCTGGAATATGCCAACCATCATATATCAAAATCTAGAAAATGACATTTTTATATTAATGGAGAGAAATACTTCTCTCTTAAATCAATGACAAAACTCCCTCTATTTATGTGTTCCCTACATAAACAAATGAAGATTTTCAATTTTGATTCTTTCAATATAAAAAGCAACATGGCTATTTCTGTCTTGGCTTATATTTTATTTAATCAATGTTGGCTGGAGTAAATTTTTATCAACAAGAGTGAGGATTTCTACATTAATGTAAATCTGACATGAAATCACACAGGAATTCGGTATAATGTCTCTCAAGGAGTTGCATGTTTTTTTTTTTCCCTCAAGAGAGTCTTCCTGTTCTCTGGCATGGGGCTTACTGTGTTAGGTCTTCAGTGCTGCTCTGGAGTAAGACAAAGGCAGCTAGAATATAAAACAAGTCCAAAAAAGCAGCCTGTGTTTCCTTATGGAGTGGTAAACAAAACATTGCTTGAGTTATTTGTACAGACGAGTGAATAATAATAAACAACAGTGAATCAGAGACTGGGTGGAGGAGAGCAGCAGACGAGCACTGAATTCTAGTGGAGAATTGCAGGTGTCCCACCCATCCATACAATAATTAAGAAGAAACCTTAAGATTTTCTCACTGGGAAATATAAATCAAGTGCCTGTCTACCTAAATCAGAAACTGTTGGGGCATCTTTGTTTGAGTTCTTTCAGCTTTGAGATGATGGATAGTGTGATGATACACAGGAATAGGGCAGGGAAAATAGGTAATCATCAAGTAAGAACTGTCGAAGTTCCCATAATCTAATGGTCAACAAGTTAAATAAACTTATTTCCCAAAATTCCAGAAGAAACCTGGGATGGAACCAACTTTCCACTCTATCAGGAACAAAAAATGCACTACATAAAATGAAAGAGTTTCTTCATCTGTTCCTCTCCTCCTTTCTCCTGCAGCAGAGGCCAAAATTTGGGTGCTTTCAATGAGATGGTTATTGGGAATTTAGAATTTCCATGTGAGGCATGCTGTGTCGATGTGTGCTGAAGGTGAAGCTTCTTGAACAAGGACTTCTCTGTCTGCGGAGATGTAGCAAAGAAGGGGCTGGAAAATATTTAGCCATTTCAGAGAGTTGCTTCTGTGTAGCAGAAGCCAATGATTTTTGTGAAGCTTACAAATAGCAGAAGACAATCTTGGTATAAAAAGACATGTTGGCTCTTTACTACCCTAGAGCTTCTTAAGAAGAGACATTTTATAGAAAAAGCATCTCTAGTTAAGGCCAGTGAGTTTTCTGTAGATAACAAGTCTGCAAGACTTTAGTATTAGATGAAGTAACCTAGGTTTCTTCAGACCTTCTTAAGAAACAGAGAGGAAGTCTGAGGAATTAAAAAATTAAGCTCTGGAGCTTGGAATTTGAACCAGTGGGACAGAACATCTGAATTTAATGAGGCCCTGCTTAACATCAACAGGAGCTTTGGAAAGCTGAGATGTACAGGATTAGGCCTCAAATTAATGATGCAATGAAAAGGAAAAATGCATAATTTTAGGGAAGATCATTTTGATGATTGATTTTATAATTATTCATGGCACCTAATGTGAATTATCAGGATATTTTTATTGATGGCATTTATTAATGCATTAAATTTTAAACTGTGCTCTAGAAGACAGCATAATGCAGGCAGGAGACAGAGAGAGGAAAAAAAAATCTTTTAAACAAAGCTGAGAAGTAAGGGTATAAGGATAAAATGGTGCATAAAGCATCCAGCTACACTTATGTCACTGTTTTAATTCTACACTCACATTATGATCCTGGTGAAACAATTTTGGATTAAATTGCTATATGAGAGCTTTGGATTTGTTGTTATAAAATTAGTCAATGAAAGATTAATAAAATAATTCCTTGCAACTGCATGTTCCAAAAGAAAAACATCTAATGTCAGCTAAAATCCCCTCTAACTCTCCTCAAGGCTGCATTACTCATACAATGTGTCCACAAGTTCAGATTTATGAAATCATACTAGCAATTCAGATTTACTAATTTCACTATGGACTCTATTGCTTCTGAAGCTGCAATACTTAAAATCCCTTTCTGTTGTGGTCACAGTGCAAAATTGCTACTGATACAAAATTGCAATGGTTTTCCTACAGTGAAGCAGGGTCTGCTACTCATCACATCATAAGAGATCAAAATTGTCACATATATGTGGACTTATTAGCACTGAAGATATTCTTTTGCTTGATAAGAATTTAGGACAGACTGTCTGTCCATTTTCATAAAACTCTTACCACTTTGAACCCTTCCTGTAAGGTACAGAATAACCTTAGGACATAAGGTGATCAGAGTTTCCTTACTTTCCCAGTAGTGGGAAACTTGGTTTCAAATAAACTCCCTTCCCTGTGAGCAGCCATGGTTTTTCTGATAAGTGAAGTGATGGAATAATTTCCTTTGGATTGTCATGCATCTCTAGCTTCATCTTTATCCCTCCAGTAGCATTTTATCTACAAGCTGTAGAGGAATCTGAAAACCCTGAATACCTACCAAGAGCTATACCTTTTATGTTAAAAGTTTTCATTTCTATCACATTCTACAGAATAAGAATAGAATTGCAGAATCATTGTGGTTGGAAAAGACCTTCCAGATCATCGAGTCCAACTCTAAACTCTTCAACACTATACCTGCTAAACCATGTCCCTAAGTGAATATATTATAATATCTCTGCATCAGGTGGAACATGTGAGGATTTTAAACTCCCTTACATAAAGAGAACATTTTTTTTAAGACAAATCCCACTTAGTAGTCTAGATGTTCTGACAACACAGAACGTTGTGAAGTATAAAGCATTCTCTTTAGTCTTTATGATTTTATGGAGCTTCCAAAAATGTGGTATTTTCAACAGCAAATTGTGTTACATTTTTCAGCATATCTCTAACGTTAAACACAACACTATTTATTTCCTGCCAGCAGAGCAGTTGTTAGGACAGCTTTTCTCAGAGCAGTATCTAATTTCAAATAGGATTGGCTGAGTTTTGCCTTGTTAGCTAACTTTCTTTTCAACCTCTCACCGTCTGAGCTCAGAGGAATTGATTTATTCTTGCTCCGGTTTATGTGGTAGGGTATGAGGAAGAAAGCCCTGCAAAACTCTCAGAGATTACAGGAAGTCCCCTGCAAATACTGCTGAAGAAATGGGATTCCTTCTTTTCACGAGCAGGTACCTGATCCTCTCCACTAAATCACAATAAATAATGAGGGATTTGGGTGGATGTTTGGACCTTATTTGGGAAAGGAGGCTGTAAGGAATGCTCATATCTGCAATGTATTGAGCATGTAGTCTTGTAGAGTAGTAAGATTCTTAAGTCTAAGGATCCAAATTCAAACTAAATCATGTTTCTCAGTTCCATCTAAACAGCAGCCGTCAAATACTGCTACCTCTACAAATCTTCTTTTAAATGTCGGGTAACAGCATACTCTTTTTCCTTTGGTATTCAACACTCGAACAAAGACAACCCATTACAATAGTTCTTTAAGGGCTGCTACTGCACAAGCTTACCCTCGAAACTCCCATGGATGCCTGCAGTGGAGAGGGGAGGTATCGCTACTTACGTGCCCAGAGTTCAACTAAATTCTCATTTCCTGCTCTTCAGTTTTATCCATCAGAGAAGACAGATGGTGCTCTCCTGGTCCAGGCATTGCCATTTTTCTGGGGGCTTCTCAGACGGAAGGAGGTGAGAGCAATGGCTGTTTCTGGCAGCTCTGAGATGCTTTCCAGGGCATCTGCATGCACCCTGGCCAGCACAGTGCTCTGTGGGGTACGGGGGAGGTTGGACTGTGATCCCGGTGAGCAGCGTGGTGGGTGAGCCATGCCCTGGGCTTCTGTGTGTGCGAGCAGAGCTACCTCAGCCCCGGCACCCATCCCATAGCAGCGGAGCAAAGCTAGGACCACCCTGCTTTCACCAGATACGTATTCACTGACAGCAGGAAGGAAACATAAACAGGGTCTGAGGTCACAAGTTTGCCTCAGGCTCAGATGCCTGTGACGCCTCTCATCTTCACTTATTTTATTTCTGCTAATACAAGGGAGATGCGTCATGCTCTCCAAACACTCGCCCAGTCACTTCTTCCCACTCTGGATATTCTGCCACTCCAGTCACTGTAAAGAATTTCCTTCAAAGTGCTCGAGCTTTTGAATTTGTTTTTAGTAAGAAGATGCCTGTCACTTGAAGTGGCCTTTGAGACACAGGGGCAATTCTCAGGCTGTGCAATGCCTGTTCCATGTTCCAGTCCAGAGCATTGGCATTGAATGCACACCATTCCCAGTCCTCTGAGCAGCATTTCTTCAGGTGTGGGTTGTTACTGTTCCTTCCATGCACACTAAAAAGCAAGACCAGTTTAAAGGCTCTCACCTCAGCCATTTATTAGCTGAGTGAGCACAACCATTTTATCTGGAACAGATGAGCAAAGTTTATAGTTTCCCTTCCTGAGTGGCTGCTCTGAATCCTCTCTAGTAACACTCTTGAAATGAAGCAGAGAAATGTTCATTAAAATCAATTTCAGGCGGTTATTAACAATTGAAAGCACAGAATGGCAATAGAAACTAAGATTTAAGTCTAATTGTAACATTTTCTGTCTGTGGCGTCTACACACTTAACCATGTAGCTAGCTTAAAGGCTGAGCTTTCCATTGACAGAACTATGACCATGGCATATATATACAATATAGAGAGGAATTGCATATATAGACAATATAGAGAGGAATTAACCTTCTTTGCATTGCTTGGAACTTCTGCTGACCTGAAAACTAGAGCTCAAACTCGGATCAGATTTGTGTTTTAGCATGTGATACTATTACCTTGTTTATAGGACTGAGATTGAACTCCTCACTCTTGGTTACTCTGCAATAGGTGGATGCTCTTCTTGGTAGAAGAGAGGCTAAAGCATCTTTGTTGCTGAGATTCTAATCTTACATTACAGTTGCTAAGAATTCAAACCTTTTTTTTTTCATATTTTTTTTGCTTTGACAGGCAAATATATAAGCCTGCAGCCTGCATGGTCAGAAAAATGTATCAAGTCTTGGTAAGTCAAGCATAAATCTATGAATTGATAGAATGTTTCAAGAAGTCAGGTAGTCAATTTTTCAGTACTAAAAAGCCACCATGGTGGCACAGCTCACTCATTTTTTGTTAGGTTTGGTAAGATATTCTCTATGAAGATTCTCTATCCACAGGAAAACAATAAATTAGTTTCATATTATGTATTCTATACTTCTGCTGGATTAAGCAAAGTAGCAATCTGCATGCCAAGGTTGAAGTCACCTGCATCCGAAGTATGCCATGATTAAAAATTATAGTAGCGATTCTAAACTAGATTTAAATAGGTATTGTGATAAGAAGAGAGGTGTTATTGGATTATCAGCCTGGAACTAATTCTCATTATCTTTCTTTCTTTTAATTAATTGTTTTTCTCTCCTGCTTTCTGTGCTGAGCATCCAACAAGACTTAATGGGCACTTAGGATGGGGGAGGGAAAGGAGAAAAAACTGGAAAATAAGGTTGTAGATGCAACAATTTGCTTAAATAACATAACAAGAAAAGAGAATAATTTATCTTTTAAATTAATTAGACACATTAGGAGAAAAAGGAGGAAAAAAAAAGGACTACAGAGTGTGCTTCTGTGATCAGCCTCGCATTATGAACCTTTCAAATTATAGCTGGTATTATTCAATCCTTCCAAAATGAAACACAGTTTCAAATTTAAAACAGAATTTCAAAATGTGTGGCAGAGGTTATGTTTTTAAAGTTGGATGCTATTTTTTTAGAAAAAAAAAAAGGTGAAAGAAACAAGAGGAAACTGTGAAAGCTTATCTGATTCCTGTCTTAGGAAGGAAGGTCAAAGGAGATGACCAGATCAATTAGTATGATCCCTTTCATACTGAAAGGTATTAAGTTTCACCCAGATTCTATGTAACAAGCCCGTCAGGGTTTTAGGTTATATTCCAGACTTCTGAGGCTGCCTGGCTATGCACCTTAGATAGAGATCAGGTCACTGCTAACATCCTGGGCTTCTGAAATTTTTAGAGATGATGAGCTAGGATAAACCTGGGCGAAGCTTCTGGTAAATAATGCCTATGCTACAAACACCACCACAGCCCTTTGCCTGGGACAAACACCTTCCTAATCCCTGAACTAATGACAAATGGGAGGCCACGGTGGCTGAGACACTTGCCTGGCACCCAAGAGCATTTTAGCAGCCCTCTGGTCCAATATTATCCCTTCTTCCAGGTGAAAGAAATGCCCCTGTTTGTACTGTAGGGGTGATCAGAAACAATGTTTGATCTCGGCTCACAAACACTCGGCCTTTGAAGCACGAGATTCATTTCTTTTCCTCGAAAAGACTTACTATCTACAGTACTGTAAATCTGCTCAGAGCACAGACGGGAAAGAGGTGAACACGAAGATTCTGACTCCTATGTGTCAAATCATCTCAGTTTCATCTCATATTATTTCAGTGTTTTTTAGGACCATCCCCAAGTCTCATCAACAGCACTCCCATTCCCAAGCTGCATTATTTTTGCCCAAAAGATGGTCAGAACATAGCTGGCAGCCCCTCATGGGTTATGGGAGAGTTTGTTTTTTTGCTTGTTTTTCTATAATTGTTTAATGACGCTCTTACTGAAGCCAAAAGTTCTGCCTGGATTCAGAACCCAGGAATTTAAGCCAATCTTCATTAGTTGCTGGGGTACATTTATGCTTCAGAAAAAGTTTCATTTGCACATATACAAAATCTCAGGAAAAGAATTGCTGTTTCTGCTCAGTGTACTTTCTGGAAAGTTGTTCCAGAGTAGGCAAATAAAATAATTCAAGATTCAAGACAAGGAAAAGAGAGCAATATCTGCTCACACAGAGCTGGGTAATGGAAATTGATGGTCATAGAGGAGGGAAATTGCCACAGAAGTATCTCTGTATAGAATAATTTCATCAATGTGTGAGAAGTTTGGGGCATGATCTGCAAAGCAGTGTGAACTTTACCAGCGTGATTTGTCTGTCACAGCAAATCAGTGGACATGTACTTCAGTAAAGATGAAAGGCAGATGGTTTATCTTCACTCTTATCTGAGTAACAAGGAAAGAGTAGCGAGGAAAAGCCCTGCGACAGAGCACAAGGCAGAACATGTTCCAATGAATAAAACCATTTCTTTCTGCTTAGGGACAACTTTTTAGCTCCAAACACAGTACACTATTCTAGGAATGTCCCTGATGATATGAAACTATAGGGACATCTAAATTACAAATTCTACTCTCTGCAGCTTCCCTTGCCTTTTCCCCCATCCACTGCACCCGTGAGGAGGTAACCGAATGCAGCACACTGCTTCTTCAGCACAGCTAAAGAATAAGAGAATTCTTGCACTTTTGCATGGGCATGTATTGCAAAAACGCAATGGATTATTTACATTTAGCCAGGGTATTAGGTCAAATGATAATTTCTTCTTAAAAAATGAAGTTTCCATCTGAATCAACTGCTTTATCTTTCTTTTTTGAGATATTAATCCTTCCAAGGAGAAAGTGTAACAAAATCACTGCCTTGGACTCTGTAGTTCATAGAAAGTTTTACATCCTAAAGGTTACGTCACATTCAGAGGAACTGCCTATGCTGCTTGGATCCCTCTTTTGAAACAACAGTTCTATTTATAAAGAATGTCTCCCCTTTTAACCACTGTAAAGGTGATTTCTCATCTGGGAAGTAATCAATTATTTTTAGATGTTAATTTTTATGCAAATCTATTCCTCCTGGCTTTCCAGCACCCAGAGAACTGAGAAGACATTCCCTTTCCCTGTGTCAGTCTCATAAAGGACACCTTTTTGCTTCTAAAAATGTTTTGATAGGATTATGTACCATATGTTTTCTCAAACATATCACACACTAAATCTAAGAAACTTTATTACCACAGTGTTTTGGTTGCACAGTTACAACAGAATTGCATATTAATGTGTCTAACTGTGTGTCCCTACATTTCATAATGTGCATTTAAAAACAAGTGCCAAATCCTGCCAAATTTACTCAATAATTGCTCATAGGTATCTGCAAGTAAGATTTGCAGAATCAGACCACAAATAATATACAAAATTAATCATAGAACTGAAATATAGAAGAAAAACGGGACAGTGAGCAGCATAAGCCAGATGAAAACAATAAAAGGATATTGTATTTTTAAAAAATATAACAGCAAATATGAGATATATGTTAACTTGTTATTCATTTCTCATTTCTTATGTTGTAAGATCCAACTCACACAGGACCCTCACCAGCTCTTTTCTGTTGCCAGGTGTGTTAATGTCATGAATATCTTTTGGTTTGTGTGAATGGGCTATATAAATAACTGTGGGTGTGGCTGGAGAAATCGTTCCCAGAAAACAGCAGTATGAAGAGTGGAAAAATATGTGCTGGGAATTAGAGTGCAAAAATCTTCAAAAATCTGGTCAAATTCAGAGACTGGTGGTCCTGCATGAACATGGAGCCTGCCACTTCTGTCCCAGGACACTCTGGCATCAACTCTAGATTCCATAACTGGAACCACATCCCAAAGGGTGGTGGCTGCTATATGTGGACAAACATAACAAGATTATATGTATATATCAGATGAAACAAGGCACCTTGTAAAGGATTTTCTGAAATGCCATCTAGAAGGTACTGGAGCGTCAGAGCAACTGTGTGATCCTAAGTGAACAGCTGGAGTTGGCCTCCCAGCTGTTGATCCATCCAGGTAGTTATGAGTGTGTGATTGAGGAAATATTGCAGATTGCGAATATAACTGTTTCGAAAGTAACTATTGGGAAAATAACTATTGGGAAAATAGCTATTACAAATAATTATTTTTTATTAATTATAATACCTTGTTTTATTAATAGCAACACCCTGAATAACAGAAAGTATTATAAAAAGCTCTGTTTCCAGGACATTCGTTGAAAGCTTCCCCTTTGAATATAGCTCTTCTCCTCAAAAAAAAAAAAAAAAAAAAAGAGTGCATATTGATTCTGAAAAATGAAATTCCTCTTAAAGTCAGTAGATCCTACACATACTTTCAAGGTCCTAATATTAATTTCACAGAAAGAGAGATACCTAAAAATTCAAGTAGCACTGTTTCAAGAAGTGGCCCATAATTAATATTATTACTTATTTAACAGTGCTTTCTAAGAGCTATCCCTTTCTTTCTGAATTTGATACAATGCCTTGTTTTGTGTCAAGTTATTAATGTAGATCATTTTTATTCAAAAGAAAGTTACTTATGTTATTATTTCTCTATGTGAGCAACCTAGCTTTTAAATGATGCTTGGGAACTATAGGGACTGAAGATAACAAATAGACTCTTGTTCCTCCCAATTACTTTGAGAATGATTAAGTGCCCTCTGAATCATGTACAAACATTTTGATCCAGTGATGGTATTTTAATATAATTTGGGCATATTCTGACAGCGATGTGGTTTTGAATGTGAAGAAATGAAAAGTGAGGCAGGACTGTGGAAGTAACCACAGGTGAAGAACTTGGAGAACCAAGGTCTATAACAAAGAGTAAAGAAAAGAACTTGAACTAACATTCGGCAGTAAAAAGGACTCAACGAAAGCAGTAGATGCTGATCTAGTAGAAGTGACTCAACAGAAGATTGTGTGGGCTAGTTTCAATATCTTTTTATACAAACTCACTGAAATAAATGGATGCTATATAGAGAGAGAAATTTCAGTATGTTTTTTGTACAGTGCCCTCTATAGAAATGAATACAATGCCCTAACCTCTAAGAACTGCCTTTCATCACCCTGCGCATGAGTGAAAGTCCAGGCTTCCTGCAAAGATTTCAAAGCTCCACAAAGTTATGGAAATCAAAACCTATATATCATGGTGAAGAGCTCCAGGCCCATACAAGAAACTGTTCCAGCTAAAGCTGCAGCTGCCTATCTGGGTAGGCAGTGAATTCCTTAAAGCATGCTCTGTTAATAATTCAATGCATACTTCTCCTGTCCACAAAACATTGACTTTGGAGCATGGTCAGTGAGGGTTTTTGGTTGCACAAGTGTCAGCAAATTCACTCAAATGTCTTGTAGCAGTGGTAAATTGCTTTTTGACATGCAAGAGGTTGGATATTATCTTATACAGTTGTACAGCTGCAGTCAGCAATTGTGCTGAAGCAGAGCACTCCATTGCCAAAATAAAAATAGCTACTGGCAGAGCATTTCCATGACAGCCTTTTAATTCTGGAAATCATGCACAGCTTCCTTGACGTTCTTCCCTGTTAAAACTGCCTAAGTTAACCTTTAGGCATCTTGCAAAACTCTTCAATTTCCATGGAATTATTGGTTGATTTATGTGTGTGAGAGAGGGACAATTACAAGTGCATTTAAATTTTTGGATGAGGTAAGATTGCTCCAGCTGTTGCCTGGATGCTTTTGTATCTAGGTCATGTGGATATTATGGAGCTGTAATACAGGAGCTTTGATATCATTGGTACATGGGATTAAATCAAGAAGAGTCTTCGGCAGCAAACTGATCTTTCAATTTTCAACAAATTTAAGTAAGTAAGTAATTTAAAAAATTAAGTTCAGAATATTGACACATGTGCAATATAAATTTCAGTTAATGTAGAAACATTAAATATGGATTTTCTGACTTTTCAAGTTTCAATCAGTAAACTTGACAGGCACAAATATTTTGCTTCATTGGTATTTTAGCACTATCATCTAATATTCTACATGCTAAGTGAAACTACAGATCTTCATGGCAAATTTTTAGCTTTTATAAGAATAGGGAAAAAGGAAACAGGAAAAAAAAAGAATATTTGTTTTAATAAAAATATCGACAGGCAACTATAGAGAACAGACCCGAAAGGAAAATTGATCCTTGTTCTTTTCTCTCTATTTTTTTAAAACAATAACCTTCCTTATTGTTAAATCCAAAAAGTAGATTTGTTTGACATATAAAAGATGTGTTTTTCCTTTGCTGAACATCTCACATGAGTAATTTGTTTCCATCATAGCTCTATTGGGAAGAGGAAGTAGAACTTTCTTATCTGAGTCAGTCTAAAATTAGGGCTTAGACCCTACAAAACACTTAAGTAAGTACTTAATTTGTCAGGACAGTTAGCTGCCTATTTAAAAGTAAGCACATTCTTAAACCTTTTGTGGGTTTGATGCCTACATTTCTAACCTCATGTCCAGAATTGTTACTTCTTGTTGTTAGTGCATTAGCTTAAGAAAATTCATATTTTTCATATGATTTCTAGAGCACATTTGTAAACACCTCTATCATCAGCTTATGCAGCAGTCAGAGCTGAAAGTGGAAGTTAAAATGATTCTTTCAGGTCCACCTACGAAAAATAGGTTATTTTCTGCATAAGTAGAAGTCTATGAAACCATTTTTTTTTCCCTCTAGATATATACACTTATATCTACCTATCTGTCTGCACTGTCTTTGTGGTCAAGAGAAAGATAAGGGCATGCTTAGGGATCAAATCAACAAAAGGAAGTAAGAGATAGGTCAAGTCCTTACGATTCATATCTACAGCTACGTATCTATTGAATGTATCTGCTTTCATACAAGTGCCTATATCTCTCTATTGACTATAAAGGAAGATGAGACAACTAAAAGTAAACATCTAAATTTTAGAGCCTAAAAATAGCTGAGAAGAATCCTTCACTCCTCTATTCAACACTTAAACCACTATTCTGAGTCCTTGCATATGCAATATCTTAAAGGAGAATACTCACATGTTATATTCTTTTTATGGAAGATTTAAAAACTGTTGGGCAAGGTATTAAGTACTCATTGCATGTTCATATGTGTTCTCTCTTTGAATTTGCATTAAAAATACGTTAGTACAAATTTGCAGGCTATCAGGTTTATTCTCAGAACATTTCTCTATACTCATCTGCACAATATAAGAGCCATGGCCCCATCTGGTATAAATTAAAAATCCATGCTTGATTTCCCCATGGCAGATTCTCAAAAAAATAGTCACAGTTTCCCCAACCCTAGCCATGCACCTGAGGGTTGTTTGGTCAGCACATCCAACATATAATAGCTACATGACAGGAGTTCAGCAAGAGGATGCTTTAATGTCTCCAGATCCCCTGACAGAGACTTTCAAGAAAAAAAAAAAAAAAAAAAAAAAAAAAAAAAAAAAAAAAAAAAAAAAAAAAAGAGGCAGAAAAAGCAGAAAGTACAGGAAGCAAGGAGGAGAAAACATTTCTTCAGGAAGCAAGGAGGAGAAAACATTTGCTCATCTTGTTTTTCCACATTGTCAGCAGGTACCTGTTTGCTTTGTCACATCTTCAGTGGAAAAGAATGCAACCTTCTATAAAATTTGTAATTAATTTAGCAATTTAAACATATGTGTTGCATTGTAAACTATTTAGCATGTTTTGTAAAACTCAGCAACTCAACACAATGAATAAACTCTGGGCAAAGAAGAATGCATCTCACATGAATTTGAATATGTGTTTTCTCTTTTTTTTTTCCCTGATATTTTTCCAGGCCCTTGAGAGATTACAGAAAGGCATTGAGTGTAAAGCTGCCAAAGCACTTACCACTGACATTAAACACAAGGCAAGGTGCCAAAAGACAGCTAAGAACTACAACGAAGTCTAATGCTGACATTCTTTGAGCAACGGGACATATGAACTGGACATGATGCCATATGCCTACCACTAAGGTTTCTATGTTACTTTCCAACAGATGACAATCTACATAAAGCCACTTGAACCTTGCGGCTTAGCAGTTCTTAAAATTTCACTGAGTTCCTCATCCTTGTTCTAGTCTTTAGCACCAAAAAGAGAAGGTTGGAAAGGACCCAGTCTATTTCATTGCCTCGGTAAGGATCAGATATATTTCTACAATAAAAAGAGTCTTCCAGTGCTAGAGCTTCCATAGCCTCTCTAGGCTGTGGAATGATTAGTGAAATACAACCTCAATACAGCCACAGCCTCTTTGGGCAGCCTGTTCCATGCTCTGTCACCCTCGTATTAAAGAAGTTTTTTTTTCCCATTTGTTCAGGAGGACCTTCTTTTATTTCAGTTTGCGCCCAGTTCATGCTTTATTTCAGTTTGTGCTCTTGCCTGATCATTGGGCATCACTGTAAAGAGTCTGGCCCCATCCTCCCTTCAGATATTTATACACTTTGATAAAATCTCCCTTGTCTTCTGTTCTCCTGACTAAACAGGTCCAGCTCTCTCTGATTCTTCTCACAGGAGAGTTGCCCATTCCCTCAATCATATTTTTAGGTCTATGCTGGACTCTCTCCAATAGCACACAATACTCCAGAGCTGAGGATAGGGGCAGAATCACCTCCCTTGACCTGCTGGCAACACTCCTCCTGATGCAGCCAAGATCCCATTGGCCTTCTTGGCCACAAGGGCACACTGCTGGCTCATGGTTAACACCTTGTCCACCAAGAACTCCCAGGTCTTTCTCCAAGGAGTTGCTATCCAGCAGGTCAACCTGTACCGGTCAACCTGTACCAGCCTGGGGTTATTCTTTCCTAGGTGAAGGACTCTGCATTTCCCTTTTGAACTTCATGATGTTCCTCTGTGCCCATCTCCCTCTCCAGTCTGTCCAGGTTCCTCTGAATGGCAGCACAGTCCTCTGGTGCATCAGGCTCTCCTCTCATTTTCGTATCATCAGCAACTTTCTGAGGGCAAAATCTCAGAATGGACTAATGAATTATCTGAAGGCAATAGGAGAGTTGCATGCTCCATGCCAAGTTATGATTTTCTGGAATGAGGTGATTAGACCTGTCTGCTGCTATTTCTAGTGGCTATATAATAGTCTAAACTGTAGTACTACGTATACTCAAGTGTAGGAATGTTACAGTAGCTTAAGTGTAGAAATGGTATAGTAGTTTTATAATTCTTATTTTCTTCTTGTCCCGTTAGGATAGACCCAGCTATATGATCACTTAAAAATTAAATAAGGTATCTAAATAAGAATGTTTTTCTTCAAAAGAGATTTTGGTGCTTTCAGTGGCAGCCCACATAAGGTACCTGCCCTCATCCACAGCAAAAGAGGTAATAGATCTTTCAAAACGTCTCATCCTGCGTTCAGGGAGCACCTCAGCAAACTGGTAAACTGCATTAGGCTCTGCAACACCTATGTCTGTTATGTCTGTATGGTCTCCAAAATCCATAAGCCTGACCTGGACCCAGAGGTCCCAGAGGACCCACTGCCTCAGCTTGCTGTCTTGAACTTGGTCCATCACTGTGGTCTTGCGGGATGATCAGTGGACTGTGTCTGACCCTGAGGAGTGCTTCTGCCCCTGACCCAGACTTGCTGGTCTCCACCTTGGCTCCTTGCTGGTGAGGTCTGGGCTTGTACTTGCCCTGAACTCCACTCCTGGCTTTCCTTCCCTTGTGGAGCTGCCGGCCCTCCCTGAGCCCTGGAACTGCTTGATGACAAAGATGAGCAGTCCCACTAAGTGAATAGAGCAGGTAGAGCTAGCTCTGCACTTAAAATGCAATCACGATGAAGCACCTGGAAGAAATCCTTTGAAACAACTTAGTGTAAGACAGAAGATCTAACTAAGGCCTATATTTCTTCCCTGTTATTTTAAATTCCATTATTATTTTTTTAAAGGCAAGAGGAGAGGAAAACGAGCATAATCAGACTCCTTCTCTGTTGATCCTCTCCCAGTTGGCCAGACATCTGCCATAGTCACATGTGGACAAAAACCATTAGTCCTCTGCAAGCATAGTGCTATGGGGTGAATTAAGCCTTATTTGAAACATGAGCGTATAACTGCCATCATTTGTTGGGAGATGTTGTAAGGAATTGAGAATTGGCTGGATGGCAGAGCTCAGAGGGTGATGATCAGTGGCACAGAGCCCAGTTGGAGGCCTGTGGTTAGTGGTGTCCCCCACGGGTCAGTCTTTGGTCCAGTCCTGTTCAATCCATTCATCAACAACCTGGATGAAAGGAAGGAGTGCACCCTGAGCAAGGTTGCAGATGATACAAAGCTGAGTGGAGTGACTGTACAGCCATTCAGAGGGACCTGGACAGGCTGGAGAGGAATGGATGAAAGAAAACTCATGAGGTAAACAAGGATAAGTGCAGGGTCCTGCACCTGGCCAGGAATAATCCCAGACACCAGGACAGATTAGGGTCTGACCTGTTGGAAAGCAGCTCCATGGAGAGGGACCTGGGAATCCTGGTCAACACCAAGTTAACCATGAGTCAGCAGTGTGCCCTTGTGGCCAAGAAGGCCAATGGGATCCTGGCTGCATCAGGAGGAGTGTTGCCAGCAGGTCGAGGGAGGGGATCCTGCCCCTCTCCTCAGCTCTGGTGAGGTCGCACCTGGAGTACTGTGTGCAGTTCTGGGCTCCCCAGTATAAGAGGGATGTGGAGCTTCTAGAGAGGGTTCAGTGGAGAGCAACCGAGATGATTAAGGGACTGGAGCATCTGTCTTATGAGGAGAGACTAAGCAAGCTGGACCTCTTTAGCCTGGGGAAAAGGAGATTGAGAGGAGATCTGATCAATATGTCTAAGGACCTAAAGGGACAATGTATGGAAGAAGGGGCCAAACTCTTCTCAGTGGTGGCCAGTGGCAGGACAAAGGGCAATGGCTATAACTTGAAACACAGGCATTTCCATCTCCATTTGAGGAAGAACTTCTTTCCTGCCACAGCCCTGGAACAGGCTGCCCAGGGAGGTTGTGGAGTCTCCTTCTCTGGAGATCTTCCAGACGGAGAAAACCTAAGAAATAGGTGAATCTCTAAATACTGACACATGTCACCACCTATGAAAAGGAACTTGGAAAGCTGCTCAGGAATGTGAATTCTACAGATATAAAAGCTTTGCATAAGAAGTAGCACCAAAAGATGCTGATAAGACAGCAAGGTAATGTTAAGACAGGGAGAGACCATGAACCACTGAAACAGGCTTAGAAGCATGTGCAAAATTATGTCCTGGTGTTTGAGGAATGTTCTCTGAGGTGCTGTCTTGCAGCTTTAGGATAGCTGTGCCTGCCGGATCTGGTTACCATTTTCCAAAGGTAATACTAGAACATTACCAGTGTTACAAAGAGAAGTTTGATGTAGGAGTGTTCTGCAGTTCTCCAAACACTCTTTCTTTCAATATCTTCTCCAAGAACAGGCATCCATTTTTCAGTTAACAGTCTTTTTCAGTCCCGAGGAGAATCCATCAAGGCAGCTCTTGGCTTCTGTGCAGTCAGCTGGACATCAGCAACAATTTAGAATTGTTCACTCATTCCTCTTTGTAAAATGTGTGAATGGTACTTTACAAAGCAAGAAGGAAGAGAGAAAAAAATAATAAAAAAAAAGAGTTTCTGTTAAAAGCTCTCTCTCTCCCTAACCATCTGCTAAAGTTTAAAGATGAAGTGCTTATTCTTTAAAAGTAGGTTCCCATTTCTGACGCAATTAGCTACTATGACGACTTTTAACTAGTAGGCAATTCAGGGAAAACATCCTAACATCGATGCTGTAGCTTCATCAGCTACATCTTACCCTCTGTTTCCCATATTAAGTCTTTATTAAAATTAAAACCATTTTTGTATTCATGTTTTTTAAAAAATTTGATACTAACCTTTTCAGTACTTTTTCTTTGTTTTTTTCCTGGAAAATCAGGTGATTTTCTCAGCGCTTTTCTGGTTTCCTCTCTTTTCCTTCCCCTTTGCAGACTATTTCAGAATCCAAGGTCTTTATAAAACTGAACACTTCTGACATCTTTGACAAGATGAATTCACATTTCTTTGGCAATGTTGACATCACTCTCTCCAAAATCCTGATTATTCCATGCACATAATAATATGTTTTTTTACTTATATGTTAAGACCTGCTCCTACCTGTAAATAAATATATCCATTGATGCTCACGATACAAATAAGTAGGTGACACAAATCAGAAAAATCTCTCCATCTTTGATAGCTTCTTTCTTCACCATCACCAATTTCCCACAGGAGCAGACCATTTTTGCTGCAGCTCCACTCAAGGGTTAAATTAACATGTGCTTCCAGATACAGAACTTTCCCTGAGGGAAAACATGTACAAAACTGAAACAACACAAACATCCATTATTGTAAAATTCTCAAAGGCAGATGTGTACAAAAAAATCTCCTTGTTCTCTACTAACACTAGACAGCATTGTAATATTTCCAAGCATAACTCTTAAATGAAGAAAATATTCTAAAACATGTTTTAAAAACAATTAAATAAGAACAAATACTTTGGCAATACTATTTATTTTGCACTTCATATCACTTTGTTTCCTGTTAGTGTAATAAACACACATTCCAGATGCCAGATTGTCAAACGTATTGTCCAGGAGGGATATTCAGCTTCCTTGTAGGGTCTACGGAAGACTGTTTCCATGACATTGTAATAGCATTTATATCTCTAAAATTAATAAGTGGTTGTAATGCCTAATTATTTTTATGTCCTTTGCTGAACAGTGTTCATTTCTGACCATTTTATATGAATTTTTATTAGAACCCCAGGTATGAAGCAATCTATCAGGAAGTGAATCTTAAAAAAAAAAAAAAAGAAAAGAAAAAAGAAAAAAAAGAAAGCTTGCAGCCTTATTATGAAAAGTTAAAAAGGAATATCCTACTATGGAGTAGATCAAAACAAATAATGTGAAAAATGTAGTGATAAGGGAAGCCAGAGCAAAACAGAATAATTAGGCATCACTATAACAAAGCTTTCCTCTCCACCCTTACCTTGCTGGGCTGGACCCAAGACTCATCATAATCTCTTGCTGAAGACACATCTCTTAAGCTCATCCTTAAGACATTAAGATAATTTTCACACTCAGTATTTGAAAGTGAAACAAATATTGAGTAATCTAAATGAAAAAAATAAAAAGCTCTACAGCTTGCAATGAGAGTTCTAGCTGACCCAGCTTGCTTTTCTCTTCTCTGAACCAAAGCAGGTCCAGACCACCCAGGATCCTCTGGGAAACAGAGTATCTTGCTGGCTGTGCCTGCACACTAACAGATTCCAGCTTGTACTCCCAGAAGTTTTGTCCTTGACTTTGGTCCAACTCAAGTCAGTTTATAAAATCTCATTGTCTTTGGACATGCAGGCTCCATGTCCTTGCATTATAGCACTTACTTACGTTGGCTTAGAGTGGCTCGTGATTAGACAGTGTCTGTGCTGGAGAGAAGGAAAGAGGGTCTCAGGAACATGCAGCAGAACAGGAAGAGTAGTGGACTCTGCTGTCTGTCCACCTTCTCTACGTAGGCATCCTGCAGGAACTCCAGCAGTTCATAACAGCTTGTTTGAGTAGGCTGAGCTGTGCCTAAGTGATGTAATATCACACTAAGGTGTAATATGCACATGGGAATGGTGTGCAGAGCTCTTGTTGCCCCAAAGCATGGCCTCTGGTCTGACCCAGGACTGCACTTCCAGGTTCCCCTGCTCAAATCCATGTCTAAAGGACAGCTTAGGTATGCTCCACCCAAATACAACAAAGCTCTGGGGACTTTGGAGACTATGCCCCCAACAGACATTAAAAAAATAATAAAAATTAAAGGAAACAGGGGAAAAAAAAACAAGGAAAACAAAGGTATTCAGGTCTTAAATCTGCAATCTGCAGTGAGCAAGGAGAGAGCATTCAGCAGATCATCTTTTCATAGAAAACACTTGAAACTTCTGCTTAATGACTACTGAATAAGTAATATGCATCTCTATAAGACTTCAGCCGCACCTTGGCAATGCTGCCAGGGTATGAACTGCAGGTTCATATGTGCAGGTAAATAGTGAACTGCAGGTAAAAGGTGATAGCTTATGAAGTGCATTTAATTGTGAGTGTCCTGGAGTGCAAAGACGAGTCAAACATCACTGATACAGCTATTTCATTTATTGTCTCATTGCTGAACCTCATTTAACATCCAATCCCTTCTTGCTGCCATAGATACAGAAGCACAGTATCAGGTCATCTCACTGCCAATATTTAAAAGCACAGTAGTCTTACCTAACTATTGACTTGTATTTATTTCAATAAATATATTAAAAATGTCACTTAATGAAGTTATTGAATTA
The DNA here is from genome assembly GCA_013398315.1 of Nothoprocta pentlandii. Taxonomy (NCBI): domain Eukaryota; kingdom Metazoa; phylum Chordata; class Aves; order Tinamiformes; family Tinamidae; genus Nothoprocta; species Nothoprocta pentlandii. The sequence continues at coordinate 472,031 of VZSG01000481.1, read as the reverse complement.
TAAGGGCATTTCTAATGACATAGGACAAAAAGAAACAAATCACTGAGAATAGAAGATACAGTGGACAAATACTATAGTCTTACTGAGCTCAGAGGCAAAACTCCCATGACATGTCCCCCAAGACTCCTGACACTCAGTCAGAACTTCACCCAGGCTATGCAACAGTCACAATACTTATCTTGTTGTACATAAACAATATGGCACGAGAATACAGAACAGCTGTGCCCACCTGATGTACTACTGTTTAAGGAAGTACACACATCTGCAACCTTCGTTTCAAACAAATCCTCCCAGAACTGATACAAAAAATAATTACTCAAAAGATGATAACAGAGTCTTGTGGCTAGACTATATTATGTGCTATATACATATCTTCCAGGTTCAAATTATTATTTGGTAATGTACAAATACATGTATTTAAGTATATATATATTTAAGTGCAAATATACATATAAAAAAAAGGATATAAATGCTAGACCCAGCTAGCAGTCACACAGGCATCAGTAGGAGAGCAGATGGGTTTGGCTGGCATTATTTTCTGCATGGGCAGCATAAAAGAAGAATGGCACTCCCTTCAGTCAGTGGTTTGCATATACCAGGAGCCCCATACTAATATCCACACCATAGTGTGTATATGAAAAAAAAGTAGTTCCAAGGAATGGGAAAAGTTAAAAGGTCAACATATTTTATGACCCTAAAAGGAGCTGACAGAGGAATTCTGCCCTTTTCAGAGAGACTCAGTGAGGAAACACCTAGGAGAAAATGGGCTTTTTTTTTATGCCATTAGCAGCATCTGTACTTGTGTGCTGATACACAGCACCAGATGCAGGAGCATCTCAACAATATTCATGTCTCTTGTGCTGGTGCCCTGCAACCACAAGGTTAGAGCCTACATAGACTGTCTAAAAGTTACACACAGGTAGTAGTGCCTTTGCCAGCAATTGCCTGATGGTAGCATCCCTTTGGGATAGAAGAGAGCATGGGAGAGATCTGGGAGCCAAGCCACACAAGATGCAGCATGAAGAGGATTCACAGGACACAGCTCAGAATAGCTGATGACAGTGAACACTAACAAATAGTATTACTTCATTATTCGGTGCCAAACCAAGGACAAAGCTAACAGGCAGGCACCCTCCCCCTGCCTACCTACACCCCTAGTACACAGTAAAAATAAACAGCATAAGAAACAAGCTAACGCAGTGCTATCAGTCATGCCATCAGGCATCACTGCTGTTTTCAGAGACTGGACCTTCCCAGCTCGTCTGAGGACTCTTCAGCTGCAAAGTCAATGGCCTCATCTGTCACCTCTCAGATGCCTCTCTCCCCTGGTCCTTGTGCATGATGTACGTCTTTGTTTAACAAGACAACCAGCTTTGAGGAAGGGGGGGAAATTCACTGATAGTGAGGCAAACTCCCACCAGGCATAAGTCACCTTTCCAGGAGAGCTCGGCTCTGTTTAGAGCACGTTTTAGAAATGTGCCTCTCCCAAGAGTTCCCATTGCAAGATTCTGTGTTAGGTTTCCCATACTAAATCAGTGCATGACATACCAGGGAGAAATTTCCACTACCGCTTTTGATGTAGAAACAATTTTCTTTAAAGCAAAAGATTTTTTTAAGTGAGTGAAAATCATAAAGCTTTGTTGCTCATTTAAAAGGGGCACCAATCATTTGGTGAGATTAAAAATTCCGTAGCCTGTGAGATGCAGGAGATTAAAGAAAAAAAGCTACAGGAAGTCCCTGCTGTCTTAAAATCCCTTCACTGATTAAATTGAAGCAGATCAGAGAAAGCTAAAGAAATATTAGATTATGAAAGTAAGTGAGGTTTTTTATTATTAAAAACTCAAGTTTTTAGGGTGTAACTTTGATGATTTTTGAAAACAATCAAACAAACAAACAAAACAGCATTATTCTCTGGGTCCTAGGCAAATAAACAAACAAGAGTACTATTTTGAAAATATTATAGTGCTTAAGGGATGTCATTAACTTCAACAACAGGCCAGTCAAAAAAGGAGTTTGAAACACTTGGGTCAGACCATTTGGTAAAAACAATGTTTTCTATTTGTTTGCTTTTGGGGAAAAAAAACAAAGAACAGTGTAAATGGGGGAAAATCGCTTTTGACTCTTCGTGGCAAAGATCCAAAGCACTTTCTCAAAACACATCTTATTGTACTCTTTTAGAGCTTCACTGTCACTAATAATAATGCCATGCTTGAAGGAGTAATGTACTATTTTGTAACCTATCATATGATTCTGGTGCCCGGCCACAGGTTAAATGCACACAATGAAATTTGCTTTCCTCCCACTGCCAGTTCTGTCACTTAGCACTACCCAAGTCTGCAAAAATACAATATGACTCAGAATATGTAGGCTGTGGCTAGGCAAAGAAAGCTCATTCAAAATTGATTTTCTTTCAGGCATCCCTGATATTTGCTGTTTCAATTGCTCACCTACTGTACAGCTGAGTGAACGCTTAAGGAAGTCGCAAAGCAATGCAGCCTGTCTGGGACATGAAGGAATGTAGAGCGGGATAATCACAACATCATCAACCCAATTCTCCAAGGTAGCTGGCCAATAATGCTGTTCTAATTGAATAACTTATCCACAGCTATTTCCCTTGGGAGAGCCCATGGCTTAGGCTCTCTGTGTAGGCAGATGGTGCAGCATACACAATGAAACCTGTAATTTTCTCTCACTACTGGGCATGCTAGCAGCGAGCTGTTTTGCTGCTTCTGCTAGCCTGTTAATATTTTATTTTAACTGTTTTCCTCAAGTTATTATGTGCAATGCAGCAGAGGAAAGATAGATCTGCGATACCCTTCATATTTATTTTAGAGGCAGCTCACTAGGCTACCCAGTGCTCATTAAAGCTTCTGCTTTGCCAGTCGGTAATTGCACGTGTCATCATCAGGTACATGTGGAAATGAAGGTGTCAAAATTACAAAGGTGCATGAGTCATTGGAGCCCCGAATTGCTAACCAAGCAGCAAAGCAGAGCAGATCGCTGGCGAATGAGCTCCGGATTGGCGGGGTGTGTTTTATATCACAGGCAGATGAGCCTGTGCCAAGCACATTTCTGACTCCAAAGATGCTGTCCTGATCTTGCACTCTGAACTGAGAGCCCTGACAATGTACTGTGGTCCCCTTGTCCTTAAACATCGAACCACAGCAAAACGCTCCGTGGCAGACGCGGCTGGAAGGGGAAAGCAGCCCGGGAGGGCGAGCAGCAGAGACAGCCCATCAGCAGCGTAACGACATGACAGATGACAGAGCCAGAGGCAAATCCCGGCGTGCCAGCAGATCAGCCTGTGGAGCCTGCCAAAGAGCCAGATGCAGCTACTGAGCAGATATCATCCTCAGCTTAGCATCTGGGTCTAGCTGCGGCCAACCTTGGTGCTCCGTGCGCTCCCCGTCCTTAGCGCCGACCCCAGCTCCTCAGAGAGGTTGCGACAGCGACCGAAGCTTGGCTGCATCCACACCACTGCCCTTCAGCTTCATCGGGATAAACATCATGGCTCTAAAAAATGTCAGTGTATGTACGGTGTAATTATCAATTTGCATTTATTGTAGTTTTCTGGCATTTTGTATATGTTGTTTCCCTCATCTCCCTCACCCCCACCGCTGTATAGCTCAGCTGTTTACTCTTTGTTTGCAGTCACCATTCAGAAATGCGAGTTTAGCTATTTTATCACCGCTTAGAAGTAACAATGCACCGTATATCTATGTTTAATAAAACTTTGGCATAGGGATCCAGCGCTCCTTGGCTCTGGAAAGGTGCAGTTCTTTCAGAACACTGAGAATTCACAAATACCTCAAGAACTTCGTAATATTAGACATCAAACAAGTCTTTGTCAAGTGGCTGATGTGACAATTAAAGTGACCTCTAATGATATACCTCATGATATGCACCAACATTTACCAGGTCAGGATATGTGCATAGCCTTTCAAAAGTGACTTTCATCCATTTACACTGGTATCCTACTCTGACTACAGCAATATACTAATAAAGTATACTAATAAACGCATTATTTTTCATTTTATGGAAGTTAGGGTCATTTTTTTCTTTTGAATCATCCAAACCCCCTTGAAGTACAGCACTGATTTTTTTTGTATATTAGTAACTGGCTCAGTCAAGCAAAATGTAAATGCAGATATTCAAAAGCATCCTGTTCAGAAGGGCAAGAGAGGGGAAGTCCTGTTTTTTATTTTCCTCTACTTCATAGCTACTAAGAAATACCCACAGTAAGTGTTTATAAAGGTGTTCTTCAGCAAATATGAAATACATGATATTATTGGCATGGAATGGGGATTTCCTCATCTTGTTAAAGTTATATAGAAACCAAGCCATGTTGTCCCTTTAGGTTTAATCTCTCCTCATGAATCTCAGTCACACCATGGTCCCTTTCAAATTAGCAGAGAAAGATGGGCTCTTCATGCCTTCTGATGTAGGCATCAGAGCAGTTCCTTTGGACACTTCTCTGACGATACTTATGACTTTATATAAAAAAAGCCTAGGGTGAGGGTTTTGAACTAAGTGCCTACTTTCTAGACCTGTAAGACGAGGTGAGACATTTCCCACTTGGAGTATTTCTATGACTAAAGAGGAATATGTCCACGGAAAGCAGAAAATGACCAAAACATAGGGTTTCATTTTTGATGTATTCCTATTCCCAGAGTGGAGAAAGGATTACCAGATAAGTTGAAACATAAAGCTACTTTCCTATGCTAAATGCTGCAGAGCTTGGAATAACACAGTTCCCAAGGTACAGCCCTGAGTATATGCCTGTGAGGACATATATTTCTCTTAGGGAATTGTCCAAAGCTAGAATATCATGTGACGTTGATTCCTTCTTTACGTTCATTTATTCAGGCATATTAGAAGACACCAAATACATAAAATCAGTCTAAAATGTTGACTCAGGCTATTCTGATATAAGTAATTTTGTAGTTCCTACAAAAATGCTGTGCAAATGGGATGTTGAAGAGGATACTGGGCATGGGTAAACTACGCAAGTACAGCTGTTTTGGGGGATTCTTTTGCAACCAGTTCTGGTCCTCTGACTAAAAGTGCTTGATGTTCCTTTGAGTGGTATAATAATATCAACTTTTTGTGCAGTAAAATACCATATTTTTGCAAAATTTTGATGGACAACATATAAACTGGTGTCAGGATTGATAAAAAGGTAGATTAAATGTCTGGGGAAAAAAAAAGGAAAAGAGATGTTCTATTTAAAATATTTTCCAAATAAATATTGATCTTTTTTAACTCAGAAATATTTCCTTTAAAATGTATTTAAGCTTCACAAAGAAATACCAGCAGTTCTGAAGAACCGCACACAAAATACTGAAATTATCTGTCCTTTTGCTTTCAGCTAGCTGAATGATTGCTACGATAATACTACCTTATAGGTCAACATAGAACTAGTTCAGAATTGCAATGAAGTTGAAAAATTTGGTTATTCACACAGCTGTTAGAACTTTATTATTTGAACAGTGCTGGTTTAGAACTTTTATCTATTGTTCTGCTTTTTCTGTATTATAAAGACAGCAGAAATGTAGCCTTAGAAAACAGTGCTGCCTTTCTTCAGAAGAGGTAGAATATGACAATATAAGCCTTCCCACAGCATCTTGCTTCTTTCTATGGTCACCCTTTCAGGGTAAACCAGGTCGTCTGCACATGTCGATATCCATACAATTCTCAAAGTTTTTGCAGAGAAAGAAAGGTGCCAGCTGACTCCACTCATGTTGCTGTTGGTATTTTCTGTGCTGTTTACACCTCCCTGCACCAAGGCCACTGAAATAATTTAACAAAAAGTACTAACAGTTGTACTATTTTTACCCCCTTACTTGATGCCAGCTGCCAGGGAAACTTATTTTTTATCTATTAAACCGTCACCTGGAGCAACCAGGCACTGTCTTTGGTACTTTTACAGAAGTGAACAGAAGCAGAGTGGATGACTTCTGCGGCAATTGAAATGATTTCTCACACTCTGGAAAAAAAATGGATCTTTTAAGGTGTACCCGAGGATGTTATATACATCAATATTTCTTTGAAAACAGAGGCAACAAACTATTGCTAAAAATTTTAACTGCTTCCCTGCTTCAGTCTCATTTTCTTTATTTTAATACAGAACCAGATGTACATGGTGGGAAGCCTTCCATATTTTTTTTAAGCTAGCACTCAAAATTACTGACATGAAGTAAGGTGCATGGGTGAATATGAGGTCTAAAGAAAAACCTCTGCATTGCTGAAATACAACTTGCTGAAAATCCTAAGTTCCTTAACATTTCTTCCTTCTGCTTTGCCTCTTTTAAAGGCAGAGCTTGCCATGCAGAATCCAGCTTTTCTGAAAGCAAGGGAGGTTATCTAGGAACAGGCCCATTTCCCAGTGAGTTTATGCGAGACCATGGAGTGATTTTAGCTGAGACTGGGGGCAGCAAATACTCAGCTCATAATTTTGTACTCAAACTTTCCCTAGTAAAATATGTTTTAAAATCCTTCCATAAACACCCGATCTGCTGCTGCAGATCAGCTGAGACCAGCTTGAGGCTGATATGTCCATCCCTTCTTGGAAAAGTGCTGCCAAAATTGGAAAGATGAGACTATTAGTGTTTATAGAAAATTAGCGGAGCTGTCTAGAGAAAACACAGAAACATTATTAAGAAACAGTAGTGATTCACAGCTGGATGGTTCAACAAATCCATGAGAATTTATTAAAAGTTTTATAGGATTTATTAAGGAATATTTAAGGAAAAAGACGAGGCCCAAATACTTCCCAGCTTTGCACCAGGGCAAAACAACAGTTGCATTTCCAGAGCTCTTTGTGCTTTCCTCTGGTTTGTGTCCTTTTCCATACTTAGGAAATCTGGGATGCAGTTGGACAAGACTCCTTTGAGAAGAGGAAAAAGGAGGGCAGAATTTCCACTGTCAGTTCATGCATTCAGTATCTTCTTTTGGCACACTGGCATGTTGGGAAGTAGCCAAGGAGAGAGTGACAGTAGCAGAGCACTTCCCTGTGGGACCAGTTCTCACACTGGTGCAATCAGAAGGAGCAGAGAGGCTGTCCTGAGGCTCTCCTTAGAACCATAGCCACAACCAGAGAAACATGAATAAGAAAAAGCCTAAGAAAATGTTCCATTTCATCTTCTCTTCATCTTCTCTTCTACTTAAAAAAAAAAAAAAAAAAAAAAAGATTTTGGAAGAAAAATGAATCTATATGAATATGTCTCTGACCTCTAAATTTCTGTATGCTATCTCCTCAGTCTAATATTCCTACCCAGGTCTGTAACATAAATATGTAGTAAATATATTTTGACTTTACTTGAAGTAATAATTATTAGCGCAAAATGTTTATTGCAGTACATATAAATAGAGATGTTTTCTCCGTGAGAGACTGCAATTAGATCATATGAAAAATTAATCTCCTTTTTGTGTGTGTGTGTGTAAATAGTATGACAGAAAAAGCAGACCAAGAGCTGTTCATAAGAAAACATAACTATCTGGTAAAGAACTTTTATGTTTACTTATATGCAGGAATATATGTCTCTATATAAATAAATTGGAGATAAATAGATATAAGAAAAATACCAATAGGAAATACAGCAAATAAATTATAAACTCCAAGCATAGAAAAATAAATCTTGTAAGTGCCTGCTGTAGTAAAACTGCTCTTTTATAAGCATTTGTGACCTGCTTGAGAGGGAAATGGTAAATCCTGCCAAAAGCATATCATATCCATCTGTCCAGTAGTAAATATTAGTTGGGCTGTTCTCTTACTTGGACTATTCTCATCCCAGTTGTGTTAATACTTACATATATTAATAGCCTTGCTCCTAGAAATATTCCAAACTAGTCAATTCAAGAAGGCTAAAAGGATGTGTAGCTAAGATGGTAGCTAAGATAATCCAAAGGGCCAAGTATGTGGGTAGCCACAGCAAGGACTATGCTAAAAAACTCTCTTTAGATATAAAAATATCTAATATATTGTCATGGTTATGATGCTAACCCTATTTTTTGTAGGTAGGGATTAAGCTTATATTTTGATATTAATATCTATGACCCTGGGAACATCATTAGGATGAACTTTCCGACACTGCAATCTTGAAACTTCTATAAAACAAGCACTCTTGTTTCTTTCATCCTATTGCAGAAGTGTCTATGTTTTTATAGTAATATGCGGAGTATTGGATTTTGCGCCTTTCTGTGTTGAAGTTATCACCGTATAAATAAGCACTCTTTGAATAAAGGTCGAAAGTTCACCATAGCAAGGTGATATTTCCAAACACATAGCTATGTATTACACTCTAATCTTCTTTATCTTCACTATCCTATTACATCTTACGTTCTTCTCTGAACAGACCATAATGTATTAAAACATTCACACAGGGAGATGAACCAAACTCAGACTCCAACATCTGAAGAATTTGAACACCATTCTATTTCACTAGAGGAGGAAGACACTGACAAAAATTCCACAGCTTTAAATATATGTTTTTGAGGACCATGGTCCTCAGCATTTTCCTAGGGGCTAGCTCTAAGAGGTTCTCTGGCTGAGTATCCTCACATCTGGTGGATGCTTGACAAATGATTTTGGTGATCCCATTCTGATGTTCATAATTCCCACCAGGCCCACCAGTATAAAGCCAGGCATTCATATTATAGCAGCGCAGTGCTTGAGATTGTGACAGTAAAGTCTTTTTTTGGATCTCTAGTGTGTGTGTCTCAACTCCATGTATGTATTTGGACAAACAGAATTTTCCCAATTTGGAGAGAATTTGTAAAAAAAAAAAAAATGGCTTCTCAGATAGGAGCATGATGAAGATATATAAATACTAAGTAAGAGATATAAGAAGTTATTAAGTCATTTAGAACTTTGTCCAGAAGCTATATTGAGGAAAAGAATAGTCTTTCCATTAGGGGCTAATTTTCCTGGTGAAAAGTTCACTTTTTCAGCCTCAGTAATCACACTCATGGTATTTTGACATTAAATTATCTATAGTCACACAAAGATTTTAGTTATTCTCCAAAATATTTCTGTCTGTTGAGAACAGCATAGGGCAGCTTCATAAGGCAGCAGTAGAACATACATGTATGCTTTATTTGGGAAACTTTCTTTTTAGTGGCAAGCATCACATATGTAGAAATTTGGACACTTGTCGCCTATTGTTGTGTGCTCTGCCATTCTTACCAGATTTCTAGCACATGAAATAACTATATATATGTTAAAGAGCTGTAATGAAAATCCTTATCAGACATCATTCATTTTTCCTTTGCAAGCCTGAGATAGAGCTCTAGTTCATAAGCCTTCTGGGTCAATCTAGCCTACAGTTTCAAGCCAAATACAGGGATTTGATCTTTTAGTTGGAAACCAAGCAAAACTTTGCAGCTTTGTTTTGAAAGACAAAGAAGAGAACTTCTGTGAGCTGAAACCAGATCCAGCCCACTTTGGTACAATTTTTGCTGCAATAGACCAGGCAGATTTGGCTTTAGAAAGATATCTATATACCTATGTATTCTCTCCCCATATGAAAGAAGAAAAAGGAAAAGGAAAAGGAAAAGGAAAAGGAAAAGGAAAAGGAAAAGGAAAAGGAAAAGGAAAAGGAAAAGGAAGAGAGGAAACAATCAGTACCATTAGCTGCCTTTTCACAAATTAAGTAATGACTTACCATACCTTAATACCTACTGAGCAAGATCTTTACAAGGATATTTTATTCAGAAATGTCAGGGCCCTTGTATTCTGAAAAACCAAGTTACTTGGGAATTGGGGTAAATTTGTATTCAACAACATCCATCACAATACTGAATTTTAGCAGGTGTTCATTTTTTTTGTTCATTTTTACACCAACACTCAACAGATATCTAAAAATAAGCAGAAGCTCTGAATACTCATGGTTTTCCTGTTCTGTATTTTTTAGTTGTTACCATAAACATCCTTGGTGTGTGTACATGAGGGGAAACCACTGATGCGTGGAGGAAAACAGGCTCGAACATCCTCAGAAAACATTACATTGGGAAAACACTGTTTTTGTTGCTCTTGCTTCTTTTCCATAAAATACCAGCAAGATTAAATAACCTACTAGCTAGTTTTCTTGGTTTTAAAGAGTACCAATTTCATGGAGGAATCTCATTGGAGGAACTTCTCAGTAAGGATCTAGTAATGCTGCCTTGCCTGTGCACCACCTCCAAGAGGTTTAAAAGAAGCAAACTTCTTGAGCTATGATGAATTACAATTTTTATTTTATTTTTTTTATGTGATTCTAATGTTCAGTTTAGTGAAGGAGGATTTTTACTGCCTCAGGCAAGACAGGTTCCTCTTTGTGCTTCAGACGAAGGGAATGTTGAAAATGATGGAGAGTAGAGTGAGTAACAGGGAGAAAATAACAAAAAACTTAATTACTCTAAGGTCAGATGAGCTCCTCTTTATCTTCGGACTATTTTGTTAACTCTATCAGAGATTGAATTTGGCCATGAAAAAAACAAAGAGTGCCAGAAAACCTACCTAACTCACAGAGCTCTTCTGAGGATAATACATTACAGCTTATCAGGCATTCAGTAGCTAGAATAACAGCAACTATAGAATATCGATAGATTTTTAATATTTAGATGGCTCATTTTACCCAAGTGTGACGGTCCTACACTTCAGTAGGTGGCCACATGTGCGCCCATTGACCTTAGCTCCACTTTTTCAAAGAAGATTTTTTTTCCCAGTCTGAATATTTCCTATGTTCTACAACTATTTTATTTTCATTCTTATTCCTTTTTAAGCACACCTCTCAAGTGATTCCAGGATACTTAAAAGTTTCTGATGGGGCATATGATGTGCAATATTAGGAGCTTTCTGCTCATACACAAAAGCAGAAGTCCTTTCTTCAGAAACCATAGCATCTGAAATAAGATACTTACGGACAGACCTGAGAGGTATCTGTCACATGGACAAGCAAGCATCCCCGTGCTCAGGCTGGGCATGACTGAGGAGAGACGGTCAGGATGTGGAAGAAACAAAATGCATAACTATATCAGTGACAAGAGAAGGATGAGCAAATATGCAGACACAGCCACAGAGAGAAGAGAAAAAAAGAATAACACCCATGATTATGGTTTGATGGGTTAGAACAGAAAGAAAAAGTGTTATTTGCCATATCCTGATAACTGGAAGTTTTAATGGCTTTTTTTTTAAAGTACTTGGCAATGAAAAAAAATGTTATATACACACTGAAAGCTCTTGTCTTGGCTGCCGTGTGCAGTTTTAAATTGTCACTCTACTGTCTGTTGGCAAAGTGAATACCATGAAGGAATTCAAAACTGCAAATTCTCTAGTGTAGTCAGACATACTCTTCAAAAATGGAGTTCTCTCCTTCTCAGGGGATTAGTTTAGCTTTTTATAACACTCATTTTTGTAATTCTTTACTCAACTCTTTACCACTATTTCATCTTGTGTCTGCTTTATGAGGTTATTATTTTTATACCTAGTTTGGTAAGAGTCTTAAGAAGACACAGAAAGACAGGTGTTTGAAATTCAAGGCATAATAAAGAGACAGAACATCTACTGAAAGAGCAGAAATGTGGCAGAAATTGGAAGTGTCTTTTGGTGTTTCAATACTCGGCTCAGTTTCTTTGGAAGCTGATGGTAATGATACTTTAAAAGGATTTGCTTTGGATCCTTAGCTAAGGAAATACTGACAGGAATAGTGAAGCTGAGCTGTAGTGGGTTGAAGGTAAGGCTTCTGCTGAAAATACCTAGGTTCCTGATCTACCTGTTCCATTACGGGTTCAGCAGAACCTCTTAGGGTCTCGTTCACTTAGGTTGAGAAGCATCTTGTTCAACAGGGGTCACCTTTCACATTATCCATTATCACTACAATGCTATAGAAGAATATGTATTCCTTCAATATCCATTTCATGGAATTTCTGTCAAACTAACTCCCACTTCAGAACTAATAATCAAAGCTGAATAAGAGCATATGTGCTTTAGGAAACCACCACCTACTGATTTTAAAACTGATTTTTTAGTTTATTTTTGGAATATTTATCCATAACCTTTGATAATGCGTTCCAGGCCTCATTTGCCCCTCACTATTAACTATATGTGGCTCTTTTCTAGTCTGACTTTTTATAAGCTCAATGTCCTGTCACTGGATCTTAACCAGTTAGAGTGACAGCCCTGCTTAATCAGATTTCTAATGATAACTTGTGGACTTATCCAGTTATGATTTAGCCTTCTTGAGTAAGTCAAATTGACTAAGACTCTCGAGTCTTTTGTTATAAGAGAGGATTTCCAGTCCTTACATTATTCTTCTAGTTGTTTGGGGATTTTTGTATGTTTGTTTGTTTTTCAATATATTTTCTGAGGAGTTTACAACTGATTTGAACTCAGTATTCCAATAACAGTGATACAAAGACCCAAAACATATTAATTTCTCTGTCTTAGTCCTTGCAACTGAGTGGCTGCCAAGCATTTCTGGAAAAAAAAAATCAAGAAAAACTTCAAGATTTCTGTAAGTTTTTATTTACAAAAAAATAACATTTAGACTAAATTTTGGATGTTTGCTCATTACTTTCTTTTCCCTAATTTTCTGTCTAATTTTTTTTCCTCACTTCTGTGTATGTACAGGAAGGTGCGTATATAGATATTTAAATATCTTTTACACTAACATATTCAGATTTCTTATAAAGTATCAGAGAGACCTGGACCGTGCTCTTACTTGAGTCTCTTTCCTCATATTTATATCTCCAAGCCACTTTTTCAAGCCAGTTTTTCATCATCTTTCTCTCCCACATGACAGCTACACACTATCTTGTGCAGTCTGATAACTTTGATTTAAATTTTTTCTTCCTAAATGCACGTCATCATAATCAGCTATATTAAAAATAGACTGTTTTTCACTTGAATTTAATTTGACAGTGAGTTAAGATAGCCCAGTCTCATCTACCCTTCTCTTTCATTATTTCCTGATCCCACAATCTTCAGATCATCTATAGCTGTAATCGGTTGCTTTAAGGACCCTGATAAAATAGCTGTACTGATAGAAAGTGTAAAGACCAAGAACATTTTTACTCAAGACCTTGTGCAAGGCACTTGCTCAGTGATGCTTCTTATTCTCATTTTGAATGATCAATTAGCTAACATTTGCTCCTTTTAACATTAATTTCTAATTTTCTGCTCTTTTCATTTTTAATTAAAGTTATTCACCAGCAGGTCAAATGCCTCACAGAAGCCAATACAAACATGATTTCCTTTTTCAGCCAAAGTTCTAATTTCATAAAGAAAGGTGTGTATCATTTTAGTTTGACATTCCTTGCTATCAATATATGCCCACCAGCATTAATTGTACTACTTTCCCTTAAAATTTGATTTATTGGGCTAGTAATCATTCCATTGTTTCACCTGGGACTGACACCCTAATCATAAGCATGAGTTTCATCTGCCTTTCCTTCCTTCTTTTCTTGTCTCCTTCCTCCCTTTTTTCCTCCCTTTTTACCTTCTTCATTTCTTTTTCTCTCCTTCTCCCTTGCTCTTCCTTGCTTAAAAAAAAAAAAAAAAAAGAAAAAGCTTAGCTGAACAGAAAGAAGATGAAAATCTATTATCTAACCCATTTTGCAGTTATCTGACTTGTAAAATGAGAATACTGATATTGCCTATTTTTCTGAAGGCATTTCAACTCAGTAGATGGAAAACACTCTACAGAAGCAAAGGATTATTGCTAAGTATTTTTGTTACTGTTCTTTAATGTCAGCCATTCCAACTTAAGTGCTACACGTCAGGAGGGCAATGTCAAAGAACAACCACAAACTAGCAGCGAAGGAAAGAGAGATTAAGAGCTCAGAGAAGTAGAACCTGCCTCTCTCAGCAACTGCGCCTTGGACGCAAGGACCTGCAGCCAGGTTGGATGCATGTGGCAAGCATCCAGGCTTGGAAGGCTTCAGTTGATGGACTGCTGTTTGGAGCATTTTCTCCAGAGGGCAGGAAAAACTGGAAGGAAAACAATTAGGTGGCTGCACTGCGTGGAGCTGTGTGCACTGATTACCAGATCCTGCCTGACACAGAGGGATGGTGGTGCCCGCAGTGACGCCTGCTCCTGTCACTATCAGTGTTTGGCCGGTGACCCTGCAGAGGAGGAAGCTCAGCTGAGCTGCCTAAGGAGTTAAAAGGAGGTGCAGGGAGGGGAGGTGGTGGACGAGGGAAAGAAAGATAAAGCTGAAAAACCCTGGAGTGTGTAAATGACGAAAGAAGGGATGGGATAGTCAGATGCAAAAGTCAGTGTGTCACAGCACTGCTACTGCAGCTGGATCAGTTCCAAGATAAAAATAGCTACTTACATCCTCAGTGCAGTAACTGTAGCAGGAAGGTCTCCATAGGAGAGGTAGGAGATGAAGATGTGCCTTTATTTTCATTATGAGAGCTGCTAGAGCTCCCCACAGCCACCATCACTCCAAGGTATGCTTGTGAAAGTGGCAATGCTCTTCATACTCCAGTGGTCCCCTGGATGTTGGAAGCAAGGACAGCCAAAGAAGCAGACAATGCACTAGATTAGACTTAGACTAGATACATGTGGCTTTTGTGAGAATCTTTTTGAGCGTTCACTTAGCCGGCACTCAGCACAAAGCTGCACATCCTGGTGCCACTGGATCATTGGGAGTCTTACTGCTGCTAAACCTCAGCAGCGCTTCATGTGGTAGAGAGGTGAAGCACATTTCGAACATTGCCAACATACCACTGAGCTAGAAATAAGATAGTACCTACGGAAAAAGCCATAGGATATATCAGAGAATGGCTACATCATACCTTTGGCTTAACTTGGAAGACCATTTTTCCTTCCTTTCTACATCAGCTTTGGGACTGATTAAGCAACCTTTATAAAACAGTACAACTAGTTGCATATTACTCAGCTGAAACCACAAATATGCAATAAA
>VZSG01000481.1:415508-446733 GCA_013398315.1 Nothoprocta pentlandii | reverse complement strand
ATAGAAGCACAATTCCTTGTTCCGCAACAAGTCTAAAGTATTAAGAGAACTCTAGTTAATTGGTTATGTTTTCTGTTTGTTTGATTTGAATTGGTCTGATTCTAATCTTGCACTGACATAGGTGCATTATATTCAAAGGGACTCATTAGTTAAAATGTTGAAAGGAAAATCAGCCTTCATGATTTCATATTTTCACTTTATATTACATAGGATAAATTCTACAATAAATAGTTCTTGCAAATAATCTTTTGTCTCAGTGCAAATTCTTATAGAATAACAAAACATACACATATTTATTACAAATATAAATCATTTTGACAAGAACATTCCTCTTTTGGCATGTGACAAAACAATAAAAAATATAGAAGGAAGAGTAGGAACTCTGGACTAAAAAGAACTGAAAGAAAAGATGAGCTGAAATGCATCTTCTGACTACACAATTTAGATTCCCTTGCAATATTTGTTTCTAGCTTTAAGGTCTTTGCTCCTTACAGAAGTAAAATTCCTTTGCCTTAGGAAGCCGTCACTCTATTAGCAATTGCTAAGAGAAGATTTTGTTCCCTCTGCTTTTCTTTTGCATGTTTGCCTTAGCCTGCACTTAAAGTCACTCCTGAATCTGACTGTGCATCCACTGCAATTACTTAATTGCTTTCTGCACCCATCAAAATATTAATACATAGATGTTATAGGAGGGATTATCTCACAGTGTGCTAGCACAGCTGTGAGTATCCATTTCTTGAATCCAGTGATACTACCTTATCATTCTACATTGGTGACAGTAGAACACATAAGCTCCAAATGGACATGAAAATGGGCACCTGAACTATGATGTAAATTGATGTAAACTATGATTTTGGCATTAAAATATTAGCACTTGTTTTTAAAAATATCTTCTTTCTCTTTTAAAAGAGAAGGCACCTAAGTTTTTGAGACTAATCTCTCCAAGACCTTCCCTGGGTCTTCTAAAAGCACCTCAATCACAGCTGAGCATGGACAGCCATGATCCACTCCTCTAGGCTCTGCAAATAAAGTGTTTCTTTTATCTACTGTACATGACATCTGAAACCTGAACATCTTGTCTAGAAAATCGACCAACCATGCTTAGCTATCTGTAGTAGAAATTTGTCTTCAAGAGTTGGCCACAGTTTTAGTTCCTAGTTTTAGTTCCCTCTTCAACCAAAGAGGTTTGAATATCTCCGTTGTTCCCTTACTGGGAACAACAAATTTCTTGCTGTCAGTGCACTAAGAAGAAATAGATAGTTAAAAGGACTAATTTCTGTTGCTTATTCTTAGTAACCATCTACATTTCTCAAGCTTCAAGACAAATAAAACACTTATTCAACAATTTTTTTGACATTTCAGCAAAAGGATGTGTCTCATGTTTGTTAATGGCTTATTAATGCTTGTTATTTAAGAAATTGTAGTAATATTAGACCTGTTTTAACTGTGATGATAATAAAGGGTATCTGCTGAAATGAAGAGACATTTTTAATTAGTTATCAAACACTACATATGCAGCTCCACCTGTTACTCCTCCTTTCCTTTGCATGCAAGAATGGGTTTCATGGACAGTGTCAGCTAGATTAACTTGTTGAAAGCAACAGGCTTTGCCCAGAGCAAAATGCCTGGCTGCAGCTAGCTCACTGTGCTATCATGTTACCACTGAATTAATGTAAAACGTGCCAAAAGAGCAATCCCTGTGGCAGGTCTATGGAAGCTACCAACAGGTCCTCTAGCAAGCCTGCCCACCCTGTGAACAGAAGCTATTTCCTCTTCTGACCAGCATCCCTTGCTATCATCTACCTTACTTTTCTACAAGTGGTCATTTCTTACAGCTTTATCTGCCCATTTAACTTCATGTTTGTCCTTTGCCCTTCCAGTTAGAGTTTGTATTGATAACCTAAACTTTCTTTGGCTAACATGTAACCAAAAAAGGCAATAACTCATTTTGACCTTGTGTCTTATTTTTCTGCCCTCTTTGTCAGGCCTTGACTGAAGAAAATGTTAACACAAGCAATTAAGAATATTCTTAACTTAAATACAAGTCCTAAGAAGCCAAACATGTAGGAAGTTTTGCCACTGTCCTCAAAACAGGTTAAATCTGGTGCTTTCATCATGCTCCTTGTTCTCTTCATTGTATTCTCTTCCAATCTACAGTGCTTTTGTTTTGTTTTGTAGGTTGCCATTGCTGGAAGAACTGAATAATTTTCTTTCATATAGATTGCAAATGCACAACTTATATTTTTTCCTTTATTTTTCCCTTTTTTTTTTTTTTTTTTTTTTTTTTTTTTTTTTTTTTTTTTTTCTGAGAGAGAGAGAGAGAGAGAGGAAGGTTAATTTTTCAGGTCTTGCTAAAAGGCAAAATTGCTCCTGTGCAAGTTTCCCCCAGTGGAGACTTCGACTGACTGCTTGAGGCAATAGAAAATTAAAATTCTGTATAAATCAAATTTGCAGCCTGAGAAATAATGAGGATAAGCAAATTGTATCCCTGATGGGAAATATATTCAGAAATATGGAATACAGGCCATTTGGCTAATTGACTTAGATTAAGTAGTATTACTTCAGCATTCTATAGGAAATATACATTACATAAGAACAAAAAAATACTGCATTTGCTGCTATAACATTGCCTTATTTCTCTAAGATAACCTTCCAGCATTTAAACGGAGACTGTAATATTAGATCATGGTTTATTACCATTTCTAACAGGTGCCAAAACCTTTTAAGGAGAATTTTAATATGCCAAATTGGAGTCATCACCTCCTTACACTGACTCTGAACTTGGTCCAATATTCTACAGTAATCAACTTTTTACAGTGGAAAAGCCAATTATCTAAGCTACTCCATATCCACTATTAGGCAAAGTTTGGGTATTTCTTCTAGGAGCACAACATCACATCTAAATGCTGGTATCATGTTACCCAGCACAGTGGTGCTTGTTAAATTTCAGCACTTCAACAGATCTGCTAAGGTATTTATTTCACCTTTGCTCGAAATAAATCAGCAACACTCCCCCTCCAAAAAACAAACAAACAAAAAAACAAACAAACACATAAATAAACAAACACTTGAAAGAAAATGATCACAATGGAAAATTAACATAGGCTGGATATTGTCCATAAATTGGTCACCTGTCTTTTTTATTCGTTATTGTTAAATAGAAGTTAATTTTACACTGTTCCACTTCTTATTGATGCAGCTATTTGCTTCAAACCATATTTACTCAAACTATTGTTCTAAGATAAACACAAATTTCACTCCTAATCTTTGTATAAATTGTTAATGATAGTCTTATGCAGTAAAGGCACAGCTCCAAAACTCTAACCAACTAATCAAACCCCAAACCTACTAAACGCATGCTATTATATTAGCTCTGCATTTCTTCTCAGAGTGAACTTTAAAAGCCTACTTAACCAAATAATTAAATAAAAATATTTAGAAATTACACTAAGCTTTTGAATTTAACAATGTCCAACAGACATTAGTTTGATGATTTGTTAACGTTCATTTTTAAAAGTGTTCTTTTTCAACTTATATATGTTCATGTGATCTTTTGATGACATTACAGAAATACAAAAATGGACACTAGCTACTTTTATCCATGATTATTTGTATAAATTTTCCAAGTTCCCTTTCTATTTTAAGTATCTAGAATTATGTCTGGTCAGCAGAAATCAGCTCCCTGTGGCCTCTTAGAAAGCTGAGAGCTGAAAAAAAGGAAGAATGAAGCACCTTAAATATGCCAAGAGAAATAAATTTGCCATTGCATAAGGTGCATAATCATGTGAGGAGTGCTTGTGCTTTGTAACAAGAGATTCAAATACAGTTGTGCATACTTTGCTTCTAAAAATACCTGGACCTATTACCAAATCTTCTGGGAGAAGCAAAAATAACTCCAGGTAGAAATTTATTTATAACAGTCAGATTTCAGTAAGTAGATCTGGAATCATAATGTAAACTTCACTTGTGATAGTATTTTTTCATTCTGAAAATGCATTCTTTAGATGAGACCAGGGGAGCTTTAAGTAGCTTAGTCATTAAATTAATTTTATTGTTAACTGAATCACTGTGAAACATCAAGAAATATAGAATCTGCAGAATGCATCTGTCTCTAGTAAGTAAAATATACTGGAAAAAGTCTCCTGAAATGTCTCCTCAGATCTTTCATTTTCAGAATATACCATGGCCAAAGCACTTGAAGTTAGATATAGCTGGAAAAGTTACAGAGCAAAAGCCAGGTTCTTAGAAGCATATCTGCCAGATATGCATCCTTGTCCACTCCTTTTAATAGCTACTAAATTTTCAAGATCTTCCCTATAGAAGAAGCCATATGTGGAAAATCACCATTATCTGAGATGCTTTTGTGCTGAGATGCTTTTGTGCATGTTACCAGATCCCAAATAATTTTCAAAATCTGGAGATATCCCAGAAAGGGGAAAAGGGAATCTCTCTCCAAGCCCTCTGCTCTCTGTGACTACTGTACTTATGAACTTGAAAAGATATCATAGAAACCAGGTCACTGTGGTGAAAAATTAATCTGGCAGTACACTATGTAGTGTATGGGTTGCATTGACTTTTATTTTTAATCTTCTTTTCTTCAGAACATTGCCTTTACAATGCCCCACCTAAATCATGCAGAATAGTATAAAGACTGAGCAGTGTCTGGGGTGATTTCACTTACTCATGAAAGACTTGCTTTATTCAGTCAAAAATGATAGAAAATGCCATATTGACAGACTTGGCAGCATCCAGATTCATCTGCTCTTATTGCCAAAATCTGGGTGGGAAAAAGAATAACATAGTAAAAATAATAACAGTAGAAAAAAAAATCTCAGACTTTCATGTAAACTTTGATCTTCCTCTGTGTCTAAAAGTAGAACCAGCCCAGCTATGAGAGGGAATAGCTTAAGCCTCTAGTACCACATTTGTTTTTTTGCATGGTGTTCTCAGACCTCTACATTTTCCATTCTTTCTAGAAGGAAAGAGTAGCTATTTTTCTTCATAGAGTAGTTTTTTTACCCCGTCATCATTATTCTTCAGAGGGATGTATCTGGTATCATATGAAACTCCTTTGGGGAGAGTCTCTTATATTCTACCTCCGTGGTCTGCAGTAAGGATCATAAGCAAGGCAGTCTGAATATCTCCCATTGAAAATGAATTATTTGTTAAAATCTAATTTTATATTGAAGTAACTTGTCTGGTATTCATAGAGTGAAAAAAAAAAAAGAAAATCCACAGATCTTTTCTAACAAGATAAGACCTCAAGATTTTTGTGCCCTGTGACTCCATTCTCTTCCATGAGCTATATATTTCCTGGCCAGAATGTATCATCTCTGATCACAGAGCTGCCAGAACTTTGATGGAGTTCTTCAGTAGAGAATGAAAGTTCAAAAAAATTGTCTTGCAGACAAAGACTGAATGAAAGCCCCAAAGACTGAATAAAAACAAAGGTTTTTGCCTAGGAGAGGCAACCCTTGCTTCCTTCCCTATGCAAAAGGCTGGAGAAAGGGCTTGCCCCGCCATGAGCAAAATAGCCTTGACTTAGCGAATTAAACTTATGATAAATCAACATGAAATTTTACATTTGGGTATAGGGAAAAAAAGAGAGACATAAACAGTTAAAATAAAATATAGATAAACATATTTCCTGCTCTTTTCTTAGCTAGGAGTGCTCTAATTAGTATCACAAACAGGGTGGAGATGTGAGAATGGTGAGGAAGAGAACACAACTAAATAATATTTGCTTTGTTTTTTCATTATTAATGCTGTTTTAGAGAATTAATTCTAAATGTTAATTCTAAATCTAGTATTGATTTGGAAACAAAACAGGATAACTAAAGTGAATACACTCCCAGCTCCTGGTATTTCTACATTTACTTAGAGCACAGATATGAAAACTGTGCTCTCAGAGATTTAAAAGCCCCTGATAAATACAAAAAGACACTCTGTAAGGTAGGTAGTGAAACAGAACAACATCTGATCGCAGCCAGGACTGCATCCTCCAAGCCGCAGGCTAGGAAGCCAAGTCTAATCAAAACTGATGTCTCAGCAGAAATAATACATTTGAGGCCGAGAATAGCCATGCTGAAAGAAAATACTGCTTTAAAAACAGCATTAAAAAAAAGGATAAAATTCTTGAAGTCCTCTGATGCCAACAGAGGATATTCCAGCAGTCACAAAGCAAAATGTATTAGCAATTCTCAAATACACTAAGAAAAATGTTAGCGACCTTTAAACTTGCTTTAAATTCATAGATCCTGGCAACTGCTCAGGCCCTTTTAGCAAGGTCTAGCAGCCTGCTGAAGGAACCCTTGCAGACATGGTCATCTAGGTGCCACACTGAGCAGCTCTGAGGTGGCCAGAAGGGCCAAATTAGCTCGCAGCCTCAGGCAGCATCCGACAAGCTTAATCACCCTGAGTTGCCCCATCTCCCCCTTGCTCTGTCCTAGATCTTTTGCTGCACCACTCAAACCAAATCTCAGCTAAGATTAAAAAAAGAAGTCGTCTGAGACCGCCTGATGTTGCAGCCAGGAATGGTCGCTGTTGCGTGGGAGCAGCTCAGTCCTTTGAAAGGACAGAGTCACTGGTGAGCTCAGCCTCGGGAGTGTGTCTCGCAGCTGTCTTCTCTCCGAGATGAGAGCAGGACACGTTTGGATGCTTTTTGCACTGCTAATAAGTCACGTGGCACCTGGGTGACATCATGAGCTATTTTTGTGCGGATGCCTTTCGGCAACTGAATGCTAACTCCGTGACTGAGCACAGTGAGACTGGTATTCAAACCTTACATCCTTTCCCATGTTTGCTCTGGCCAGATGACAGGTGATATTCCAGTGCCAACCTACCCACTTACATAAGCTCTTCCATCCCCACAATAAATTGGAGACTTTTGAAAGCAGAAGGTATTAAATACATGAAAATCATTTAAGAATCACAAGCTCTTTGGAAAAAAAAAATTAGTTTCAGCATTTAGTAAAACATGCACTGAAGTTATGTGAAAATCTAGCATTTCCACGTCAGCTATGAGAGCAGCAGTATAGCAGCTAGCTGCCTTTCTGACTTTTACATAAACAAAACGTGATCAGATGGTCTGCTCAGGATTCACATTCTTCCCCCTTCTGCTTGGAGAGTGCTAGTTTGAGCAGTGCCTGCTCATTGTCTGAGACAGATCTCCAGTATTTGATTTTGCGTGTGTGTGTGTGAGCTTACCTGAATTAAGACACTTTTACTATTCAACTTAAAGCTAAGCCATTGCTTTACCAACCAGTACCCTATAGCAGCAATTTCAGTAAGATTCAAAGCAAAAGATCCTATATCTTAAAAAAAAAAGGTGGCAAGTCTTGAGGGTCATATTCTAGAGATGGAATTATAAGACACAGCTGTGGGCAAGGAAAATGACAGCAGAGGCAGTCAAAGTTGTCTCCAGGGACAGTGGTTTCAGAAAAGAGGTGTCATCTGAATCCCACAGCTGAGAATCAGATTCCTGAGGTGGATGACAAGGGACTCTATCTGTCCTTCAGAAGGTCTCCGTAGGAAGCAGCCCAGTGAAGGAACTATTGGGTTGTACAGGTCACCACAGCGGAACACCGCAGGAAAAAAAGAGGTGCAGAAGAGAGATGTTCAGCCTTCATTCTGAGCATCGTACGGTGCATCTTGCAGGGCAGGGACCGCTGAAATTAGTTTTTCAGTTTGGGGTCCATTGCAGTAGATGAAATCACTAACTCTGTTCCTCTTGTAACCCCTTGCAGCTATTTTTCTTAACCCAGTCTCTGAGAGCAAATGCAATGACAGCTGTGGGAAAAATAGAATCAGTGAAGTGGAAAGGAAGCATTTCTTGAAGTTGTCATAATTAAATTATAGCCATTACCAGAGTAAGCAGAAAAAAAAAATGCAAATCATTCTAGCATACAGATACAACCACAAAACACAAGTTTTCTTCCTAATTCATTAGTTTCCTCACATTCATATTGCTAATTATAATTACTCCAAAGGAATTATTAATTAAAAATGATTTTGCATTAGGCAATTGGAAGATATGAAACTCCCTCCTGAAATAAAAATTTATAATGACCTTACAAATGCTTCTATGGTTTTACAGTAATAGTAATCTAATGTGATTAACTATTACCAAAGTTATACAAGTATGACTAAGCAAACTAATTAGCAATGTAGTTTAGCATGTCTCTTTCTTCTGCTAATACTCTGTAATTTGTTCCTTCCATATCAATATTACTTATGTAAGGAATAGAGGTTTCTTATGAATTTTTCTAATGCTAATCCATTTTTAATTTTAACAGGTTTTTAAACTAATTTAAGAAGTTTGAGTTGGGAAAGGTAAGAATTAAAGAAGGAAAACAACATGAAGATTTTCCCAAATCAACAGATTAAATGCATAAAGAGTCATATGGAATATAGAGCAATAAAAAAATCATAAAGCCTTTAAAATAATATTTATCTTTTCAAATTAGATGGTGGAAATTGTTTTGGATGCCTCCACTAGAATGCGGACTCACAGTTTTCTTCTGAGGCCTCTTCCTCCTCCCAGGGCCATGTTGCTACATTTTTCTCTGTAGTATCATAAATGTCTCTCTTCCACCCGTTCCTTTCAGGCATCAACAAGGGTGCAGTTGTATGGAAAAGCTCAGAGTGAAGCCCTCACCTCATGGTGTGATTAGTGACCTTGACCACCTTAACATGAACCTGAAGAACAGCTGTATCTGAATGCTATAAACTTCAGGAAGAAGCTTTGGATCCTCATCTCAATTTTATCACTTGGCCCCATATCTATTTAAAACTATGTTATTACAAAGCTCTCTAGAATAGCTCAGGAGGATAATTCTTACTTAGCAGAAGCATCGCATGATAACTTAATCAGACTTTTCCACCTGCTCTGTAGGCTGCCTGCATCAATCTACATTGTTAATGATCTCAGAGAGTCCAATAGGAAGTGGAAGAAATAGCTAAGAAAAAAAAAACAGATATGGGGAAGTCAAACCTCAAGGGAGAATATAAATTGTGGAATAATCCTGCTGATACTCAACACCATAGGGAAACCGCTTACCCAGCAGTTTATTGCCACTTATCTTTGTATATGCCGTGCTGAAGACTTCAGCATAGTCATTTATAGCACAGTTTTACACGACCTTACTCCAAGTCCCTGAGCACTGCAGGAGCAGGACCCTTCAGTAACCGCCTGTCTCTTGGGAGACGTTAGCACAGAGTTCATAGCTGTCCTCCTTCTGATACCTGAAGCACCCGTACGGGTAGGGCATTGCCGTGCTACACTGTGCAGCTTGTAACCTCAACAGAAAATGTGGGAGCAGGTGGTAGTCTCATGATTTTTCTCATTATGCCTGCCCTAAGACAGCAGACGCACCACAAAACAGACAGTATTACTCATTCCAGACATTCACCAAAAGCAGAACAAGAAATTCATGGATAACAGGATGGAAGAAGACAGCCAAATGCTTTCTTGATTTACAGACTCGGCAGCTTTGCTAATTTCAAAAAGGGTTATCTGGGCTGTGGTTCGGCCCAATGTGGTGATTTATCAACAGCAACTGGAGAACTTAAATCCAAAAGCAAAGTGCATCTGAAATGGAAGCGAGCTTCTCTGGAGTGCAATGGTTTGAAAGTAGCTGGTGGGTGGATGACACGATGTATCTCCAGCTGGACTCTTCTGATGAGAAACTAGAAACAGACAGATTACAAATAACAATAGATAAACTACAGAATCAAACTCCATCCTTGATTTTCCAGTTTTCTGTGCCCTGAAAATACTGCTTTTGCTAAATTACTTGGTATTTGCAGCAACTGTTGCAGCTGACAACAAGAACTGAAATTATGTGCAGTCTTGAATAGAGTTAATTTCTACTTTTAATATTAAAGAAGATAGCATTAAATGAGAACACAGTCATAAGAATCTCTTAAAAGCAGGTTCACCTTCTCTCCATTGAAACTGAAAATTCATTTACTCTGTAGAGTTTTACAGTTATTAAGTCATCTTTAAACAAAATATGACTCATATCTATTTATATCATTATGACAAGATGGTCATATTTAAAAACATCTTTAATAACTTTTAATAATAACAATAAAAGGAACATTTATTGATAAAAGATTTTTGATGACAAAACTTCTATTGATCAGTATTTCAGTCCCACCCATCTCTCTCCTTCCTCCCATTAAGAAAAGAAAAACAAAACAAAACAAAAAAAAACTTGGCATGCCAATGTTACAGTATGGGATTGCAATCAAGCACCAGGGAGTTCTTAGGGAGCTTGTGATATTGCAAGGGATTGTCTTGATTTTCAAGGGGATACCATCCCAAGCAATCCTAAGTATTTTGTGGTATGATCTCTTCTTGAAACAAACTATTTTCATTTTAAATTCAATTAAGCATAACTCCCAATACTCCTACAGACATTTAGTTTCAGAAGCTTTTTCCTCCAATGGTTTACACTTCTCTCTAATTCCAATCTGAATTTATTCTAGGCCACTTCATACCGTTTGTTCTTCTGCCAACATTGTACTTCATCTTAAATAGTTCTTTAACCTCCCCAGTGTATTTACAGAGAGCAATAACATCCCTTCTCAATTCAGTCCTGCTTTGCTAGACTAAACACATCTTTTTTAGTCTCCTTTCATAAGATTGCTCTTCATTCCCACAGTCATGCTTGTAATTCTTTCTTTATTCCTTTAATTTGTCTTGAAGTTGCACAATCTGAACTGTAGATGATATTCAAAATGGGGTCTAATTAATGCCTCTTATACAGCAGGAATATTTCCCAGCTCTTTATTGAGATGGTCTGATCAGCATTGTATATGTTTTTTTCTTGAGCATATCCCCCAATGACAGCATTTGGACACCACACAACTGATAGGCTATGCATCCATCCCTACTCCATTACACAATGATGAGCATCCATTAGTTACCCCTCTGATTCCCTCAGTGGCTCAGATTCCCTTCGTCATGACAATGTACTTTGAATGTATAAGAAAATGCACCAGCCTAACTCTTTCCATACAATTTCTTGTCTCTTTCGTGTTGGTGTTGTCTCCTACTCACACATCACAATATGCTTTTTCTGTAGTGCCAAGACCACTAAATAGTAAGAGTAAATAAAATGAACTTCTGATAATTTCTTGTCACTGCAGGTTATTTTGATGTTTCCTTGGAACACACTTTAAGCTTTCAGTGTGTCATCAATCTCCATATCAGTTGCTTTATCGAACTGCATGCATGAAGTCCTGTTGTACATTTCTTCTGTCTATAAAAATCCATTTGCTGTTTATTTATTTATTTATGCCCAAACTGGATCAAGTTGCTGAATCCATCTCTGGTGAAAGTATGCTGAGCATTATTCTATTTGCTTAGTTGCCTCTTCTTACGCCTTCCTATTAGGTCAGGCTCATAATCCAGTAGATACCTGTATCACTTTGCTCTCCCTAAATGTGGGTCCTTCACTTGGTATTCCCTAGTGATATGCCCTCTGTAATCTGACAGAGTTACTTAAATCTTTCTCCATGTGTCTTTAAGTACTGTTTTCTTTTACAAGAGGCCCCAGAACGACGAAAACTGTATCCAGAAAGCTCAAGGCCTTGCTTAGCCTACTAGAGACACAAGGAAGGGAGCTCAGTCAGCAGAGACCTTAGTTGCCTGGCTTGTTGCCCACATCAGATGTCCTTCAGCCACTCACAACAGAAGCCTTAAAAAGAGGACATACCTCATCCTTTTCCCAGGCAGCATACTAAGGCTTTTTGAGACTATTCCCAAAGCACTTCCCACCTAAGCTTTACCTACAGTGTACCCCTGCGTTAAACCCTAGCCTCACGGTCTGCAAACCTTTATCCCACTAACTACTCCTACTCACTGTTGTGAGTCACTGAGCCACAGCTGGGGAAAGGGCAGCTTCCTGTTAACCCCATCAGGTTTCTTTCATGGTGCACTTCATCCCATCACAACCACAGCCGAGATCTCACCATAATCATGGTTCCATCTTTTGGCACATTTTTTCTTAGTTTATTATTGATCTGAGTAGAAAAGAAGCAAGGCTAAAGAGAGAGAGAGATTATTTAAGGTGGTACAATTAGACTTAAATATGGACAAATAAGGAACTTGATATACTATGAAAAAGAATATTTAAATCTGAAATATTCCAAGAAATATGGATATTTTCTTTTGGAAAAACAATAGAAATGCCATTCTCTACAAGATTTTAAAATGAAAATATTTGGTAACAAATAGCAAAGAATCATAATACACTTTTCAGAAGAACGATTATCTCATTTTCACAAGTCTGAAAACTGCCGTCTGGTTTAAGGAGATGGAAGAGTTACAATTTTTTTATTATTACTAGAGCTTACCCTGAACATAAAACCAAACACCAGACAACCAGAAAATCTCTTTTATACAAAGAAAAAAGAATCTCAGTGATTTCATCTCTCATAAGGATCCTTTAACTTTTTTTCCCTTAAATTTTACTTATTTGTGGAATATTTTCTAACACAAAAAAGTTATTTCTTTTCTCTGTGGAACACCACAAGAGTGCCTCAAGGAATTTAGCCAGACAAAGTGAGACAGATGTATTAAACAGATGGGTGCCAAGGAAGTGGCTTGGTTTCTCAAACAATGGATGTGAAATACTGGGGGAGTAAGAGGAATAGGCTTGGCCAGACCGAGCTCAAGGAGGGGAGTTTTTATCTTATTGTAAGCACCATTTAGACAATCATATCTTTGATAAATTGATGCTCTGATTGTGCATCTTTCTCATCATTAAAAAAAATGTTAAGCACATATTCTTCACACTGGCACACAGATGTAACATATCTTAAAGAAAAATAGTAGACTAGCATGAAAGAGTCTAATATTACTTCACTCTTATTGAACTAAGGAAATAAGTTCATTTAAAGTTGTCTAAGGGCACCTTTAAATGCTGAAGTAGTGGTACTCTTGGCTGAACTCTGTTTTCTATCTGCCACTTGACTGGCACTAATGTGCATGTACAGGTCCTGACAGTGTCTGGCAGCTTCTCCTTTACCATTTAAGAGCTTCACAGTACTTGAGTGGAAAGTAAATAGTAATGACCTCCTGAAAAAGAAAGTAGCAAGAATGTGGTTTTATGTTCAAGAAAACACACTTAACCTACCATACAGGCCTTCTTTCTCAAAACAATTTAGGATGGGGATGAGGAATAAGGTCTGGTCCAGTAAATTGTCTACAGAGTTTCGGGCTACATTTGGTAGTCAAATAGTTTTGGTGAGCTACATAGGGATCTCATCCGGCCCGAAGCATAGATTAAATTACTACTTTAAAAAGGTACAATCAATCTTCTATATTCTCTAAAGGAAATAATTTTTTTATCCTTGGCAATTTAACTTGAGACTCCCTAATGGGACTTGATTTTAAAAGGATGGTTGCCCAACATTTTATTGGAAATTAGGTCTTTTAAAGTATGTCTGCTCTGCCACTTAATAATTGATCTTTTTCCAAACCACCAAGTGCTTTAGAAAATCCTGGATGTAGTCATGTATACTTAGAGGTAGCATGATTATTCTGATTCCTAGACTTCATAAAACAAGCACTGTATCTTTTCAAATTTATGGGTCAATAGGTTGTGCCTGAAGCCTCCTTCTTATTCCTCATCCGCTGACCATGAGCTAAATATGTTGAAGGATGTCAGACTGAGGCAGTCTGATTTTTTTATGGCAGCAAAATCATTTGTGATAGGTCAGAAAAAAATATTGCAATTCAAAAGAGATGGACAATCATTATTTGCTGTTTATATTAATAGTTTTGGAAATAAGGTGATATAACTCATCTATTAGGACAGGAAATTAACACCTTATTTTCATTATCTCACATGGATAGCTCTGAAATACTGGAATTATACTGGGTCATTGCTGTAGCTTAAGAAAACAAATGTTTTCCAGTCTCTGTTTTGAAAGCAAGCATTTTAATTCTAGGCTCATGTTAACACATGTAAACCAAAACGTTTTAGTTAGTGTGATAATACTCAGGAATCAATTGGTCATATAATCCTAATGTTTGTATATCTTGAGCTTCTTAAGAAAATACCAGTGGAACTGCTTTCTAGTGACTGAACCAAAAATCTTGCTGCCTCTGTAAAATAATAGGGCCATGCTTCAGTCTAGAGCAAAACAGAACATAGCTCTCAGCACCTAGAAAACCAGACATTTCTGACTATTGCCTAAAGTAAGAATCATGGAGAAATGAAGGCTGAGGATCATTTTTCTCTGTGTCTTGCCTGCTCCTCAAACCTATCAGTCACTTAATCAGCACTAACATTTCCCTTGTGCCCGCACTTCACACTACATTTAGATACTGAAAAGATAAGGAGATTTAAAGACAGGCATCTAAAATGAAAATATGACCTGTGAAGAGAAACTAAAGGAACTAAAGCCTGCATATTACCATCTTTGTACTGAGTTCCCAGTTACTTCTCAGAGAGCTATGCAGGAGAACTACATAATAACTAACGGTCTTCCTTTTAATATCCAAGATACGTAGGAGTGTGTATTTCTTTATATAGGTACTTTAGGGGAGAGGAGCTTTGAACCAGATGAAGTCCTTATTAAGCAGGGACTGATATGGCTGACTAATTAACTTGATAACCAGGAGGGGAAAAAAAGATGAGATGAAAAGTGTTTTTTTTTCAATACTGGAACAGAATAACCTGGGACATGAGGTCAAACCTGTAAACGGAAGAACTCCCTGGCAAGTCTTGAGAACTCTCACAATGACGCAGGTGCCCAACTAGGTAAATCAGAGCTTCCTTGGCTTGGCAGGATTTATGCTTCTCAAAATAGGGACTTCCTGCCCTGCAGGTTTGAGGAATGCATGGAAAGTGATAAAATTCATTGGTGAGCACTTTTCTCCATTAGTATTAGGAAGACTGAGCAGATTGTTACTTCTTGTAACTTCTGTATCTTCTTTTTGTCTTCCATGGTAAGATCTTCCTTGGGAAGAACTGTGGCTTTTCTGACTTGTTAGCCGTAATTTGTATTGGATCAGAGAGCTCAGAGTAGTGGTTCACAAACACTGATTGTCAGAGTAGAGAAACATCTGCCAGTAAAGCACATAAACAGGAAATCCATGTGGCTTATGGATGTAGGTTCCTTTATTTTCCAGATTCCTCTACATGAGTGAGCATGATAGTGCAGTACTCTAAGCATGGTCAGGAGAGTGAGTGTTAATGTCTTGGAGCCTCACCATCTGTTTGAACAAAATAGAGAGGGTTTTTTTTTTTTTTTTTTTGTTAAATGATATGAGGAAGAAATAGTTGTGAGAGTGTCAAGTAAATATATTCATTTGGGAGTTGGTCAAGTCATAGACAGCTCAGGATATAGTTTGTGGCTTACATTTTCTACAATAGCAAAGACATTTCTGTCTCTCCCATTCATTTCTTCTTCCTTTCCTCTCTTCTATTTCCTCTTCCTTTCTTAAGACCACTTCCCTGCCACTCCCCTAAACCTCTTCTTTTTAGAGATTCCCTTGAAACTTTCAACCTAGGAGTTATAGACTCCCCTACCCAACTCCTCTGCCCCTCACTCTTTCATTCCTAATCTTTTCCCAAACTAAAGGGCGAGAAAATGTAGAGGAAAATGCAGAGAGCAAAGACCATTGCTCATGCAGTTTCTGGAATATCACCTTTGCCACTTCAATGTCTTATTTAATAGTATATTTATATACTATTAATATAGTATATAGTATATTTAATAATATATGACTGTAAAAAAATAATAGGTGGCAAGGACTGTGCAGGATATGGGTGCCCTGGATGCAGGGATGACATCTTCAGACAATAAGAGAAAAAAAGTAAGCAGTTTGCCATCACTTGCCACCTATTGACCTAAACCACTATCTTTACTGTATATATCTGTGTTTCTTATAAGAGAAAATCTTGATCCTGAGGTCTGCTCATAACATTCACAAGCCTTCCAAATGCCTGAAAAGTTGCATGTAGCTATGTTTAAGCAACAGAGCTCTGTATGTTTCTGAACTTCTTTCTTAGAAGCCTTTTTAGATCTGCCAACCATGCGGTTGGTCAGAAGAGCTCCTTCCCTATCTCATGCCTGAAGCCACTCACATTTGAAATTTCCCTTTGACACATAAAGTCTGGTTGAATTTCCTATGAATTAGAGTTTATTTAAATTTTAATAAACCATTTATTTTATAGCATTTTCCCCAGGATTTACAGCAGATTCTAAACTATCAATTAACTTGATAATAAAGCCCTTTCAAAAATAAAATAAAGCTTTATTTAAACAGTCAAATAATTATTTAAATTATAAATGAAGTGGAACTAAGATTATTCCCTGTATTTTCAGTAGCAGAACAGCTGAGAATTAATTGGATCTGTTTCTCTTCAAACTGATGTAGAGAGTCCTAAAATATCCTGCATTAAATCTCCATTAAACAAGCTTCAAATGTACTCAGTGAAGCCAGGCACTGTAATTTCTAGCCTGCAGACGTTCCACAAGAATTCTGGGACCCACTAAACGCTGGAAAGATGTAGGTTTTCTTCTTGGAATTACCTTTGATAATGAGGCTGGCTTTCTTCCCTGGAGTTGACTAATCAAACTAGCAGGAAAAATGTCTGTGTCTCAGTCCTCTGGGATCTCCTGAAACTGTAAGAAAGTGAACAGGTTGTTTCCTGATTGCTAGTCAGCTGTGCTAGAGCCAGCAGCTGGAAACTGCTCTCACTTGGAGCACTGAAACAGAGATCATCCAAAGAGAAGAGAAAAATGTCATCACAGTGAGAGACAGAGGCCAGAAGAGAGGTTCTTGATTGAAGTTTTCAGTCTTTTCTACTCACTAAGGACTGCAAAGGTATTTCTTCCCCAGTTCAGAAATGAAGCAATGCTTAATGTATTTTCCCAGAGAGTTATAACTTTTTTTTTTTGTTGTTTCTTCCATGTTGAATGGTGTGGGATTATTCCAGTTACACTGCTGAAATAGTAGTCACTCATACATGGTATGTTGTCCCAGTAGGCAGTAGGCACACATAGACTCATCAGAAAGATGCTGCAGTGCAACAGATTAAATAATTTCTATGAGTTTATTTTGTACTTCTCTTCAGCCATCTGCTGCCTGTCCATATTAAATTACTGTTCCAACAGTTTACACAAAATCTGTAACTACTTGTGAATTAATTTATTTGAGAATCCATGAATTTTTTTGAGAATCTTTGTAAAATTATTTTGAGAATCTGTGAAATCTGTCTAGTGTAGAGTGGCAATGATTAAGGGACTGCAGCCTCTATCTTATGGAGAAAGACTAAGTGAGCTGGACCTGTTTAGTCTGGAGAAGAGAAAACTGAGAGGAGATCTGATCAATACGAATAAATACCTGAGGGGAGAATGTAAGGAGGAAGGGTCCAACTCTTCTTAATGGTGGCCAGTGACAGGACAAGGGGTAATGGGTATAAATTGCAACACAGGCAGTTCCATCTGAAGAACTTCTTTCCTGTGAGGGTGCCAGAGCCCTGGAACAGGCTGCCCAGGGAGGCTGTGGAGTCTCCTTCTCTGGAGATCTTCCAAACCCACCTGGATGCCACCCTGTGCCCCGTGCTCTGGGTGTCCCTGCTGGAGCAGGGGGTTGGACTATAGGATCTCTAGAGGGCCCTTCCAGCCTCAGCCATTCTGGGATTCTGCGAAATTAGAAAAGTGTTGTCATGGGAGAGAGCCCTGCTCTGTAACGTCTTACCAGAAGAGATCAACAAATGCCCGTTGCTTGTTTTCGGGGCTGCATCCTTAAAAAGTCACATTCTGCGGCACTGCTTTCAGGCCACAAACAGTCACTGTTAACCTCACAAAAGGTTTGAAATATGTAGGTGTTCACACAATTTCATTTTGAAATGTCAGTGTTTTATGAGAACTAACACTTTAAACCACCAGTCTTTATTCTCCTGTCCTATTGTTCCCTAAAATAACGTTGGAGTAGGTCCAACAAAAGCACAAAAAATATTTTTTAGGGCTGCTGTTCTATCACTTTTCCATCTTTCCACCTTTACTATGTCAAATTATTGTCTTATCTGCAGCAGGAAATATAAAATATTGCACTAGGGGATTCTTGTAACAGTCAAACAGGACTGAGAGCTTTGAATTTCAAATTTTCAGAATTTTCAATTCAGATCTAACCCTTGCAGGAATGTTTTCAGAATTGGTACTGAGAAATATTATAAATGTACACACAACTGTAGCCTAGTATAGATTTTCAGTCTTATGTTGAAATGAAGCTTCACTGTTCAGTGCAATTTTGGGTTGCTAAAATAGCAATAAAGGCTTAACATGACAGTATTATGTGTACTCAAGCATAGGTATCTATCTATGGCATTCTCACACATAGGCATTAGAAATCTAGTGAAAGGAGAGCATCAGCATCACTTTATACACTCCCAGCAATCACTTGGCTTCAGTTGTCATAATATTTGGTAACATTAACTGATATATCTTTCTGGACTAATTGCTGGATGCTAGATGGCATTCTTTAGAGCATCTCAGTTGGTACTAAATGCCTGTGGATCCGTAAGTAGATGGAGATAGC
Organism: Nothoprocta pentlandii; assembly: GCA_013398315.1. Taxonomy (NCBI): domain Eukaryota; kingdom Metazoa; phylum Chordata; class Aves; order Tinamiformes; family Tinamidae; genus Nothoprocta; species Nothoprocta pentlandii. The sequence continues at coordinate 428,168 of VZSG01000481.1, read as the reverse complement.
TTTGAGGTAGGCACTTAATTAAAGCATTTACCTAAAGTAGTACTCTTTGGGAGCAGCAGCTAGAGACCAGGTTGCTGGTGTATCCTATGGCCCTAGCTGGCTAATCTTAGGTGATTTGATTTCTCCAAAAGTGAGATAAGTGGCTGAACTCCATAATAATCAATGGATTGATTCAGCTGACCAGATGTAAGCATCTACTGCTGCCTGAGATGCCCCTAGGTTACCCAGGGCCTTCTCTTGGGTCTGGCTGGTATGAAACAGGGCCTGTTACAGACCACTGCCCTTCCTGAGTGGCAACTTTAGGCCAAGAGGGATACCTTAGCTAATCAGATAGCTTCTGCTTAGTCACATGAACTGAACCCTGGAGTCCACTCACTATAATGAGAGATACATCTGCAATGTAGTCGTATAAAGCTGATTGTCTGAATATACAGCTCTCAGGAGCCTGGTTTTCCTAAGGCTGGTCTTCCCAATAAAGACCAAGGTGAAGAAGGCATTGACTACCTTGGCCTTTTCCGTGCCCTTTGTCACCAGATCCCCTGCCACAGTCAGCAGTGGACTCGCATTTTCTCTAATCTTTCTCTGCTAATGTGCTTGCAGAAGCTCTTGTTGTCGCCCTTCATGCCCCTTGCCAGGTTCAGCTCCAGATGGGCTGGGGTTTTCCTAACCCTATCCCTGCCTTCTCAGACAGTAAAGGGAAGCTAGACATCTGTACAGACTCAGCAGTGTTTAGATGAAATTCTAGCCTTCTTTTTAGGAGAAATGGTTCCCTGGAAACCTAATTGCCTAAGTGATACAAGCTGAAATCCTGGGTTTGATTTCAAGCTACAAAAACTCTGTACTTTTATTAGAAGTGGCTTTTCCCACATCTGTCATGCTCTATTCAAATTTACCATGCTGAACACAGCTGTTACATTATAAAAGAACTAGAAACAGCTAGAGTGAGAGAAAGCCAGACTGTCTGTGATTTGCTTCTGTTGCCTACTCAATGTATCCAGGGATTTCCTTGCTCTGCCTCAGGCTCCTATCAGTTTGACAGACCTGGAGTGCTGCAGTCAGGTGTAATTATTATGGATGCAAAACACTTCTGGGAGTGATAGGTTTCAGTACACTACCAAGGGCAAGCAACATGCAGGACACTCAGATATAATTGTGTGAAGTTTAAAAAGAACAGAAAAAAATAGATTTTTATATGCAACTAGAACAGTAGAGACTATTACAAATTAATATAAAACCAATATTGTTGTCAGTGCCTAATATATATTTTTTCTTTGGCAGAACGATTAAAAAAAGACAGGGATATAATAACTGCTAGGGCTCATATTGAACACCAAAGCAATGAAGTAGAAATATCTTACTGTTAATTAGTTTTAGTTAAACAGAATAGACTTCCTGTTTCCACCAGTTCATTTTAGCTTAGATATTGAGCTAAACTGTAAAACTCTCATATTCAAAACTTTTCTACCTCGATCTAAAAAGCTGCTTATTATTCAAAACCAGAACCTGTATCTATATATGACTTCCAACTATCCATATCCATATCCAGAAAACCCAGTTCTGAGGAAAAGCTCATAAGGCACTGTGGAAGGCACAACTACTTTTCACACTTTTTTGCTATAAAAGACCCAAGATGCAACCAGTATGCAGACAGATAGAATTTTCTCAATTCATAAATAGGTAAAGGTGTTGACAAATCAAGCAAAGCACTCATATTCCAAGAGCCATAAAATATATAGGCCTGTGAAAGTGTTTATTCTATTTAAAAACCGTGTACAACAATGGGCTTTCAAGGAATCAGAAGAGAATTAACAGCAAAAGACCTGGCTATGCTGAGCAACTGTTTCCACAGCAATGACTCCATAGCATCCACCAGGTAGGCAGAAAGAAATAATCATGCTGACACTTTAGGCCTCAAAACAAAGCGAAAAAACCTCACTCTTAAAATATTTAAGGCACCCTTCCCATGGTAGATATTTTGGAAGGACAGAACCCGTCACTAATGCGTGTAGTTTATTGCTATATTTAAACCCAATTGCTGTTTGAATAAACTAGGAATTCAGAAAAACTTGGCACCTCATTATACCTAAAAGTTTAATAGAGCACAAAACAATCAGTTTTTCTCTATCTGCAATATACAGTGGTCCCTTTCCAGAGAAAACTGAGCCTGCAGGGTTACATGGGACAGCATTTTTATCAGTCACTAGGCACTCATTTCTTCTGACTGTAGCAAATGAATGTTCCATCAGCAGAGCAGGATGCCACAGAAAATGAGAGATACACATACCACTGTTTTATGCACTGCTCCTCTCTAGATGCTACCCAAGTGCACTCATTGCATTTCATTAGGACTTTTGCAGGCCCATCTCACTGTTCACAAAATATTCTTTCTGGTGTAACAGAAGGGCTTCTTTACTAGTTGAACACCTCAGTTCTGCTTTTCTAATTCACTCAAGAATCATGTACAGCTAATATTATTTTATTATGTATGTGCTTTCTTTTTATCTGAAAGCTGTTTTCATTGAGTAAAAAACATATTTCCTCAGTTTTCAAATAAAGATAAATTTTATAAACTTGCAACTACAAATTCAACCGGACTGCTCTTAGCCAATATATGCTGTGGGGAGCTTTGTTTGTGTGCTTTTTCTTTTCTTTTGCTTCCATTTTTGGATATGACCAAGTAAAATAGATTTTTCAGAGACTAATATAAAGTATTATACACTGATATAATAAGAAGGATATGGTGAACAATATTTATAAACTGTGGGTAGACCTACACTGCTAAATGAAAGAGGGTCAGTGTTATAGAGATCATAAGTATGCTACCCCAATTATACATACTGTTTAATATCTACTTTACTTGTATCTCTGAACAACTTCTTTTCAAATATAACCTGCAATTGAGACACATAGCTCTAAGCAGTGTTGAGGCAAGCCAGAAAATGCCTTAACACTTCCCCTCTAAGCCAGGTATCAGTCCCAGTCTTCTGGTTGGCAGTATAGACAAATATCTATCAAACTATTGATAAATATCAGACAGGTGAAATCTGTCCTCTTTAGGATGGAAATTTACCCCTTAATAGGGAGGGAGCTACTGAGGATCAAATACACGTCCAGTTTCTAAAGATAGTACCTATTACAGTTTAAAGGATATGGGGCCCGGAGTCTTACTTTTAAGTGTTTCCCAAAACTTATTTAGGGAGAAGGAAAGAAAGACAACACCATAACTACAGTTTTCCAGCTGCTAGTTACTTTCCTCAGTTTCTAAACAGTCTGAACTGCTGGAAAAAAAAAAAAAAAAACAGTGTCTACAAAGAATCATACGTACATGATAGAATCACTGCAGGACGTGTCATGTGTACGGTGCACATGCCGCGCCACTGAGCTGCCACGGCCACCAATACGCTGAGCCAAACTGATGTGGTGCCACATAGGTAAAGTTCAGCAAGACCCCATGTACACAGATGTAAGGTCATTTAGTACCTGCACAGAACTGTGTATGTGTGATTTATCTGTCCAGAACGACAGTGGCTTCCAATCAGTATTGTGCCCATGGCCTGTAAAACAGACAATTTTTGCATGATGAACTGCCCTGCCAAGTCAGCATGGTGATTGCTTAGAAACTGAATATTTCATGTTTGCTGTCATTAATGACAAATCCAGGAATAAAAAAAAAAAAAAAAAAAAGCAGATTTATCATTTACATTCAGGTGTGGACTTGTCATCACTATCTGCCATGGACCAAAGCACACTAATATAGAATCATATTCATATAAGTAATACTGAAAATCTCTAGCACTTTCTTTCACTATTTGTTTTGCCAAAACACAAAATGACTTCACTTGCTTATTGATGCTGCTGAATGACTTACTGTTTAATATTGACTCCAATTCTCTATTTATTAAAATTATTGCATGACAAATTTTCAGTCCTTTCCTGACAACTATTTCCCTTCAAGAGACTGGGTTCCCTTTTCACCTAATTTGTGAAAATCTTAATTTGACTATGTGAGACAAATGGACAGTTTTAATGAAAAGACATAGCTAAAAAATGTGGTGCACTTCATACATTAGCAAATCTGTGCCTGAGGGCTCTCTCTTTCCTAGTGCTCTGGCAGGCTTCTTTGGAGGAGACTAGAACTGTTTACCTTCTTACCTTTTTGAAATGACACAGGACCATTAACTGCTGTAGTGCTGCTAGAAAATCAGGTGCAAAAGGAAAATGCCAGATCAAGTTGCTCCCTGCACTTCTCTGCTGTTTTCTCCTACGATAACGACGGCATTTAGGGATCAATTCACTAAACTCAGTATAGTGGTAAATGCTCTAGTGTTCTCATGGTCCTCAGTTGCCTCTCCAGAAAATGATGGCTCTTTCATGGCTCCTGTTTCCTACCTGTTCATCCTGTGCACAGTCTGAGGTACTTTGAGGCTTTTCATATGTGTCTAGACACCTATGTGCAGGCAATTGCACTGAGACTATGGAGAGGGATTCATACACGGGTTGTGGACAGCTCCATTTAGGACTTTCAGTGTAGGTGTTTACACATGACTTAGCTGTTTAAGTTCTCATTAGAGTCAACAAATATCTAGAGTTTGTTTCAGTTGCTCAAATATAGCCACGTGGTGCAACATGAGTGTTCAGGACATACAGGGCTGGCAGATATGACACAGCACACAGGAAGACTTTTTGTCTTTCTGAAAGAGCATCTGAAAGCCAGGCAAGAGAGATGAGATTCAGACAAAAGAGCATCAAAAGTCATTATAAGCACCTCACAATACCCTGCCAAACCTTTAGATGCCATTTTAGAAATGTGCTGGTCATTTGATGGTCCTGCATCACAACTACCAGCCTCATGAAGGTATTTTAGAAAAAGAGAATCTGCAGGCTAGGTGGGATACCCGATACTAAAATGAAACCTGGTATCTATGTTCAGGCAACAGAATACTCTCCATTGACTCTAGGGGAACTTAGACATCTAGTTCACGTGTCAGCACCTTTAGTTACACTGCTCGGGGGCTGAATTCCATCACTAGATGTGCATTGGTAAACCATCAAGGAGGAAATCAGTAGCATTAGTGACAAATTGCTCCAGTTCTCTGCTCTATTACTGTTCTTCAGTCTTGATCTTAGAAATTATTGCTAAAGTATAACTTTGCAAGGGTTCATTTCAGTTGCCCCCACATGGGTATCTGGTGCCATTCAAGACATCTTTGGTAACTCCAACTGACACTTACAATAGCATGGATCTCTTTTAGCTCCTATCTTCCAGCCCCGTCCACATATCTGCATACTGTAGACATATCTGCATACCTCAGGTGACAGTAGATATGTGTGTGGTGCACCTGAATCGTACCATCTTGACAACCCATCCAGTCCATCCAGTTTGCTTCATTCATTGAATACAGATTTCTTGCAGTCCCCACAGGACACACTTGTTCTTCAAACACTGAGAATTTATGCCTTATGCTCTTTGTGAGATCTGCTCTTCAACCTGACTTACAGAGGATTATTTAAGTTGAATTTCATAATTTATGTACTTCTAGAAGGGTCTCTTCGGAGCCTGGATGTTGCTGCTCATACCTGTTAAGATTTGTCCGGGACTGGTTGTCACAGGCACTTCTTTGGTGAGCATAGAGGAAGGACTGGGAAATATCTTCCAACTTGCATAATGACACCCCTGGGTCATGCTGACACTCTACCTCTGCTTTTCACCTCCACCCCCCATACATATCAAAAAGCAAACACCAGATGTTTCAGTTTGCAATTCAGTGATAGGTCACAAAGCAGAGAGGAAAAACAAGTAGAAAATAACATCCTCAGTTTTTGTTCTCTGCATAGAAAAAAAAAAAGTGAAAACATTTTAATTACTTGGCAAAGAAATAAAATTAATATGTCATCTGCTTTTCAACCCCAAACCCACCGGAACTATCAGAGCATATTCCTAGTGATTTGGTCACATCCCAGCCCTTTCTGGGAGTCAGGTAGATGAAATGTTTAATTCATTCCAGAATTTTCCAAAATTTCTTTTCACTCCTTTGTCTTTCACTTTACAAAATTATTGCAATATTCTCTTCTCATTCAGACATCATTCTGCACCAAAATGCTTTTATTAACACCATTATTATTAGCTGCCTAGTGCTCTCAGAAAAGTGAATGGCACAGGCAGGCACAGCTAAAGCACTGGGCACAAGTAAGAGCACATTACAATAGAGTGAGTGACTTTTGGGAACTAGAAACTGCTCCTTGATTTTAATGTCTGAGCTGTGATGCCTGAGAAGCACAGAGTAACAAAAACAAACCAGAAAATCTGGCTTCACGCCTTCTATTTATTAAATCACAGCTAGATTAGTGTGTCCCTACCCCACCCCATAGTTTTACTCTGGCCAAACTCACATTAAATTCCATTGGAGATTTGTCTTGACTCAGAATTAGAGCCCAATCCTCCAAGGTATTTATGTCTCTTGGATGTACCAGTGCCCTCTGTTCTCACTGGATATGGTGTGAAAGATGGCACTTAGCCATGCAGAGAGATGCTCAGAACATTGCAGGATCAGACTCCCAGAGCCCAGAATGCTTCCAACAGCTCCTAAAAGAGCAGCACACTCAGTGTTAAAGTTGTTGCTATAGGGTTTTACTTTTCAACATGTTTCCAAATCAGATTGCTTGCAGAAGAGCATTATCAAAGCCAACACGAAGTCTTTGTTTGCAGATTTTTTTCAAATTCAGACAGACTTAAAGTAAGCTTAAATACTGTAGAGTCTAATGCAACAAAGTCAGAAAGCCTTGATTTTTTGTTTTTGTGTTGCAAAGGTGAAAATTGAGTTTAATATTTTAAAAGCAAATTATATAGGACAGGTAGACTCTTCCCTGTGCAAAGTACTTGTTTCACAAAACATACTTTGGAAAACATACTTCGGAAGCCTTGCAATGATACAGAGAATCCTCAGGATTAGGATGTGAATTACAAGACATTCAGCTTCTGCAATTCATTCCCAAGGAGAAGAGCCCTATATAAATCCTGTGGATTTCATCTTCTGCTGCCAACCAATGTTTTTTTTCATGAAATATTGTTAGCAATTTAACAGGTAGATGGGTTGAGCCAGATCCACAATCAGTGTAAATCAATACATCTCTACTAAAAAGCTGAGAAATGACTCCCATTTGCAGCAGTTGAGAAACTAACCCATTGTCTTCAGACATTAATGTGCTTGGCAATTGGAGACTTTGTAAATATATGTGATAAGTCTTATACTGCTCTTAATAAAGAGCTATTCAGGTTGTGATGACTGTTAACGTAATTTACATCTAGAAACATAACCAAAACATTACCAAAGGCTTATGCGTCTTTTAGTAAGTTTATGCTTTATTCTGCCAGGATGACCAGAGGAAAAGGTTGCAAAATAAACACATGGTAGCATGGAAGGAAACTGGAAGAACAGCTCTCAGCATCCACAAATCCCCTGCATCCCCTGCGAATCACATCACATAAAGCAGGTGCTGCCACACAGCTGTAGAGACCTCCTCCCACTTTTACACCAAGACTTCCTTTGCCTTAGAGGTCTTTGGAGGATTTAACAGGCACAGTGTTTTTCAGGTGATTACTAGGCCAACACTGGATTTGTACTGTAAAATAGGTAGAAAAGGGGATTATTCAAGCATGCATTAGGGATGTTTAACCTGCTAAGATACCTTCTGCAGAATGTTTCTGTGGTTGCCCTACTTGACGTGCCCAACCTAATATACCTTTAATAATTACAGATAAGAACAAAACAGAAGTGCAAACAGATGGAGATTTGTCATAGATAGGCACCTATGTAAGCAATGTATTTGTAATACTACTGACGGAAGCCATCAGTGTAAGCTTCTGCTGCAGCATTGCTTGTTCCATGGGGTTTGCCAAGCTCATAACTATTTCAGACTTCAATTCTCTCTGAACAATCTGCCCTCCAGCTAAATAAAGCCAACACCACCCAAAGTGAGTCAGCAGAACCCACTCTGTGGATTCGGCACTGACTGGACTGTGATAAAATATTTTCCCTTTATGCTAAAACCATATGCATCTCCAGGTAAGCTTTATATTTATTCCATACACATTCGCTTTTTGTTTGTTGAATTCACCACACCTCGCAACACACAGTCATTTTTCTTTCCATTACACTGTATTTCACAATGTATTTATTTACCTTTCAGATGAGAAAGTCATACAGAATCTGAGACATAGTTTTTAATAAGGTCTTTTAAAAACAGTGCAAAACATGTAATGCATTATAAAGTGATTTACTGCTAACTATACTTCAGAATTTACTGATGTAGTTTTAATCAAAATTTTCTTGCCTAGAGAGAAGGCAAGTAACAAGAAGCCTAGAAAATCAGTAGAAATGGGAATATAGGTGACTCTTGCATAGAGTAACTATGGAATAAAATGCATGCGCCAACTCCATGCTGATGCCAGGCTTAACGCTTCAGATTTCAGTCCTTTTAAAAATAGTTACCTGCTACTAACCAGGATCATGCAGTATTCTACATGTTTGTCACAGTCCTGAATCTGATCAAAAAATCAGATTTAGGATTTAAGCACAAAACCAAGGAGGCATGTGAGGATGTGGGGTTACAGAATCAAGGACAGCATTCCTCTGGCTCGTGCCAGAGCCAATCATGTGGCCAGGAAACCCTTCTTAAATAAACAACACAAGTCATTGTTGTGTTTCATTGGCCTAAGAATAAACAAAAGGCAATGTGAAATTTCCCTAGCTGCTAATAATCCTACACAATTAGCTGAACACTTTTAGACAAAAATAACTTTCCTATTTTGAATGTGGAAAAGAACTAATTGACAAGGCACACTGTCTTGAAAACTCATGTATTCAAAGCAACTGGCAGTCTAAATTTACTCAGTTCACAGTGTCACTTTATTCAATGACCCACATCTCACCTGCTTTCTACACACATCTTTTGCTGTAATATTCTGCAGTAATGGTGCCATGAGGGTTTAATATTGATCCAAAGCCATAGTTCATGTTCTTGAGGAGTTTGGGTAATAGCATACAAGAGGACTCTGATGTTGGATACTGTTTTTCTGTAGATTCCTCCATTTATTTTTTTCATAGGAATATGAGGATTATGATTCACTTCCTATTGGAATATCATTCTGTCAAAGGGTAGCAGCAGAGGACAGGAATTTAGAGTACAAAGAGGTGGCATGTAAGGAAATTACCCTAGAAAGTATTTACATTCCTATAGCATGTGAGCCTTTCCAAAAGCCAGGCCCCAGATAGGCCAAATGGGGCCATCTCTGTAATAGTACGTGTTCCAGTTTTTATCATTTCTTCAATCACCCAAAGGCACTTAGAGAACACAAAAAACCCTATAGGTTAGCCTAATTTTGTTTTGTTCTCTTTCTATTTGATCTAAAAGGACTTATCATTCCAAATATTTTTTTTTATGGTTTGAAAAAAACCACTGCAATTTACCTGATCCTCCAGTGGAAGATCCAGCAGCAAAAATCACCTTTTGCTGTGTTTAGCCTGCCATTGGTTTTCATGTATTGTAGCTGCTTATCTTTAGCTTTGTTATAATATTTCTATAAAGTAATGTTAGCACTGTAACTAAATGAAGTTTTTGTTCTGCATTCTTAAAGTTGCCTAACTCATGGAACATTTATGACATTATGCCAAGATTTATACAGTCAACATTTAACTAAATTTTGATGGATTCAGGATAATAACCACTTGTTCTCTGTTAAGATGTGATGTAAGATACAAGAGCCAGTCTTACCACGTCTTATCAATGAAGATTGGTAAACACTGATGATAATAAAGATCTTTAAAACAGTTCCACACATCGTTACAACTATGCAGTTGTTCATATTTTTACAGGTAATGCTCACTATCCTTTCACTCAAAAATTTAATAAATCATTTCCTATTCCCGCAAGTTCTTTTTCTTACTCTCTCCCTCTTCAGGTCTCTTTAAACTCTTCAAGTTTGCCTTATGATCAAAACAACTGTTTAGATACTCTTCTTCTCATCTTAAGCATTCTGAATTCTTTAGAGCTACAGGGTAAAAAAATGTATGAGCTGGTGTCTAAATATACCACCTAATATACTTGATACCTAAATATAACATCTGTCTCTCATTTAAGGCCTTCCTCACTGCTAGTTTCTTTCATCATCTTTTACAGTTTTCTAAAACCAGACTGTGACATTCACTTCACCTAATTTTAGAGGGCTAAAACCTACGGTCCATATCTAAGGGGGTTTTCTTTGTTCCTTTATTGGTCTATGGAGACTATGGGCAGTGGATGCTAGACACATCAGGAACATAGTCCATCTCCTCCTAATACAGACCTTTGAAACACAGCAGATGCTATGAAAGGATACTTTTAGGCACTTCGGTCTACTGACTATAAAAGGAGTTTAGATTGCTACTTGAGGTGAAGCTTCTTAAATTGTAGATGCCTAAAATGAGGCAAGCTGTATGCAAACCACAGAGCTTAATGCAGCTGACCAGACGAGTGTATTGGAATCATCTGCAATGACTTAGGCTATCCCATTTGGCTCTAGGAAGGCACAGGTCTCCCACAGACCCCGCTGAGCCTGAGAGTCCCACGGGAATGCATTGGATACTCCACAGCTGCTGGAAGTTGCCCCACAGAGGCCCTTGTGAGGCAAATGAAGAGAGGTTTCAGTATCTATTTTTTTTTTCACAAGATTATCACTGAGCAATCTGAACATCTGACCTCTTTCTCCCCATGAGGATATGGCTTTCTAGAGAGAAGTAGATAATTAGATAATATTTAAGACTGCGTATCTTCCACTTGGACAATCTTGTTTTCTTTGATGACTATTCTCAAAGCAATCCTTTTCTTCTTTTGGTACTTTCAAGACCTCTTTTTCTTGCTTCACTGGATTTTCTAAATGGCAGATAATTAGCTCAGTTCTATTCCCTAATTTGCAAGCATTCAGCAATCTGTTAGGGTATCTCAGCTTTTCTACTTTAGGAAAATGTCTGAATCATTCAGTGACTTACTGCTGACTTTAAAAAATTAATATCTTCAGGACAATAAAATATGAACAACTACAATTACTTAAAAAAGGAGGAATCTAAACCTGCCATATTGATCCCCACACTTATCTATTTACAAAAAGGTAGCTATTCTGAAAGTAAATAAGAAATCTGAGAAAAGAATAAGCTATCTTTGCAGCTTTTCTCATTAAGAAGACAAGTTCTTATTATATTATCCCTCTGTATTCTTACTTGTCATTGCTACTCATTCCTTTGTCTTTTCATATCCCTTTATATTTTATTTTCCCTATATCCTATTTGGAGTGGTATCACTCTGTTTCCTTCTGGGGGGGTTTAGATCCTATGTAAGCAGCTACAGTGCAAGGACCATTAGAAGCAGAATTAAAAGTAAATTTTACTTAAAATATAGAGGGCTTGGATTCTATTCCCTAGCTTCATCCCCACTCACAGTGCATTCACAGCTGAAAGGATATGTATTGATGCTACAATTAAATAATTTGGGATTTTCCGTAATAAAATGGTCCTTCTGGCATTCATAAGGTAGTCATAGTAGAGCAAGAAAACATAGTTAATGCTGTTCAGTGCTTCAGTAATCTGCAACTAGAGCTACTCTTGGTGTGGTTTGTCAGGTGCAAGGTAGTCTCAGTTGTCACTGTCACAAAAATGAGGGAAAATGAAAGGTGACAGGACATCTGGATCTTCAGTACAGACAACATTAATATCATTGGTTTTATACTGGTACAGTACATACATACATAAAAATGTAGCTGAGAAATCACAGGTTCACAGAACATTTGAGGTTGGAAGGGACCTCTGGAGATCATCTAGTTCAACTGCACCCTTCACAAGCAGGAACACCTTGAGCAGATTACCCAGGATTGTACCCAGGCAGCTTTTGAATATCTCCAAGTAGAGAGTCTTCACAATCTTTTCCACAGTTTTCGCGACATTATAAAGGGATTGACAGCCAATGCTAATTTATTGCCATCACTAAAGATTTAGAAATATGTTCTGGGAAGCAGAAATGAATGTTATGTATTTACTTAAGAAATCTATGCAGCAATGCCTTTTGTAGCTACACATACCATTAGAAATAGATTTTTCAAAGCATTTTAAGATTAAGAGCTCTTCTTAGCATAAATGCTCACAAACCAAATTTGAAAGCTGACATAATAGTTTACAACATCACTGAGTCAGCACAGACATTTGGTACACCCACTAACATCAAGTTTCCATCTCACTGCCACCAGCTAATAAATATCTTCTAATGTCTTGTACTTCTGAATGTTAATAGCCCCCAGCTGTTGGGGAAATGTATGTAGGAGGGAGAAAAATGCAGCCCCTTCTGCTATCCCCAACTTAATTTTTCATAGATCTTAACAAGCATCCTGCTGATTTAAGACTGGCCAATTTGAATAGCCATTCAGGAAAGGAATTCCATGGTACAATAAAATAAAGACATTGAGAAATCAAAGAAGAAAGCATGCTTCAAGGTAAGGACAGACAAGTGACATCCTGACAAATGTTCTACCAGGTAGATGAGCCAAAATGCCTCTATTAGTCCTGATAGCAGCCAGCTGGAGTCTTTGTTATGCTCACATATCATACAATGACAGGCACTGGCTTAGGGCTATCTAGT
>VZSG01000481.1:393350-406489 GCA_013398315.1 Nothoprocta pentlandii | reverse complement strand
TTATATTATATATAGGAGAAATCTGGTTCTCCTAGAGTAGGAATTTTCACAGTACATATGGGGGAATTATCTGTGCTTAGTATCTGCACAATAATCATCCACTGTCTAGACCTGCCTGTACAAAAATATGCGCCAAACTCCTCTTTGTTTCTTTTTGTAAAAGATATTTTAAGGAGTTGCTAGGTTTAGGAACCGTGGCTCCTGTATACTGTGGAAATGTAAGCACTCCTTGAGTGGCTGGAGGGTGAGGCTTCTACAGGTGGTTTCTTCAGGTTTCTAGGGATCTGCACTCCCTCTGGTCTGCAGTCTGCCACCCGCACTGCTGACTTCTTCTATATATCTTTTCATGGAGCATATGGTAGATGGCATTACTTAGCTAACAGATGTATCTTTATGATGCCTACAATTTGTACTTTGCATGCAGGGACTAGTAGTATATAAATGGAGGTTGGTAGCACTTGATAAGGTCATTATACTGGATATTTTTGTTATATGTGTCAGCAGACTCCTGGACTAAGAGAACCCAGAGCCATATATCTGACAAAGACCACATTTTTATATGTTGGGTATTGTAGACAGGCCGTTAAAATTGCCTGATTTACTATCGTTTTACAGGCCCTCTGCTATGCTAGCATGATGGGTACCTTGGCAGTCTCTTTCATTAATATCCCATAATAGAGTATTTATGATACCACCATTGACTTGTGGAGATATATTTTACATCTCTGCATAGTAAGTGAAAAAGCTGGAGAGGCTTGAGTTTAGTGTCAGGGAGTAATAAAAAGGGTTGGCTACAATTACAACTGCGTGTTCATTGACACTACTCGTAAGAAGCATAGTCCCTTCCTGAGTTGGGATGGGCTACAATTTTAAAACTCAGGGCAAATCAAAACAAAACTGCAAGTTTTTCTTGGACAGCTGAAGGCACAATAAATATTGTGTTGATGATGAGTATTAGAGATGGGCAAGTAGACACTGAACGACATATTGGGTGATATAATCCCCTCAAAATAGCGTTTTGACTTCTGAATCCTGGGTTTGGGCAACTTGTTTGGTCCCAGCAGAATCACTCCTCTTTTATACAAATAAAGGTGAAAGCAATGAGATGAATCAGCTGCGAGTTCCAAAAAGTCCTCTTTCTGTGTTTTCAAATACAAAAGCAAATCAAATGCTCTGATCAAAAGCTGTGCTCTTTCTGAGTGTGCTGAGATAGCTGTTTCAGTCCTTTTTTGAAAAAAAGAATGCAGAAGTTTTTTAACATTATGAAAATGCTACTGCACAGCCCATTTTTGCTCCACCGTATGTCTGAAATATTTGAAGTGGATGCAGACTATGCTGTGATATAATGGCTTTTGTCCTCATGTACTCTGATAATTGCTATGTGAGGTGTGGTTCAGAATATCAGGGTTTTTTTATTTGTTTGTTTGTTTTTATTTTTCAAATACACCAAAGGATACAAAGAAAGTAGTCTGAGGTACCCCATTGCATTACTTCTATTCTCAAAGATAACTACATGAATAGGAGTTATTTATGGACTACAGTCCTTTCAGCACAAAGGGGTGGAAAATGCAAGCCACTCAGAATGATTGCATTTGCCAAGTATTCTCCACAGATACAAACTGACAAAAAATTAGTCCTTTACTCGTTCCTCATTCTCTATTGCCTATTTTTATTTACATTTCTGCAGTGACTTAGAGCTTACAGTCATCATGGCAAAAAAGAAAAAAAAAAAAAAACAACCCAATTGCAGACATTCACCAAAGCCACTGGGAACTGCACCAGAAGGTCCTGCTGTTCTGGGGATAAACCTAAACTGACCAAGTGAGCACAATCTGGCTTTGAGAGAAGAGATGAGCAGCACAATGTGCTGTCCTCTGTCTTTCAGATGTTTGTCACACCAGCGAGCAGAATCAAACTCTGGAGATACCTGTTTCCCTTGATGACAGAGATGATAGAGAGAGCTTAGAAAAAAGGACACCTAACATTTAGGTTACTAGTACTCTGCATCCTAACTGTCCCATACAGAATTTTCCCTGTAAAATTTATTCAACATAATATAATTCCCCTCCTATATGGAAAGGAACGTTGTATGAAAAGTGTGGTGATGTCTAGCAAGTTGCCATTAGCAAAATAAATCCAAATCTAATTATGTCAGAAATGAACACAGATTTTAATTTCCTAAAAGAACAGGTTAAAAATCAAACTAGACATTAGAAAGATTTCTCAGTTTACAAAAATCAGTTTGTTGGTGACGGCAGAGTAGTAACTACAGATAGCAGGATGAAAGAAAAGGAGCTGGAAAGTCCATAAATCAGCTTAATGTGGTGGGGGAAGAATGAAAAGTTAAATGATTTTAAAGATTTTATTCCACTCCTACAGCCATTACCTAATATCAGCCCCTTCCCCACATTCACTCAGACTAGGAACTTCCATCCCTTCTCTTCTCTGAGACAGAACAGAGCTGGATTCAGTCATTTATTTGGTAGAAAAAATACAAAATATCTATACGTCATGTTGCAGGCAACAAAAATCCATATGCTACTTTTTCCTTACTTCTTTGAAATGTTTTCTTTTTTTTTTTTTTTTGAAATATGGAATTCATCTGGATTCCTAAGTGTATGTAAAATGCAGCTCTGTTCAGCCTTGATTCTGACAAAACATGTTTACATTTGGGAAATCAGCAAAGTTTTTTAAAAAAATGAGATTTTGTGTATTTGTGGCTGAAGGCTGATCTTTTCTTGGATGAAGTCTAGATAAACTATTTCCTTTGGTTTATAGTACAGTTGGTGTAGGAATAAATCATTCTTTCAAAAGTGTGTTTTCTCTATTACTATTATATTCTAGCCAGTACCTTATAAAATTTTCGGTAAAAGACGTACATCTTTATGAAGCATGCTTCTAAGATTTCTACTTATTATGCAGCATCTTGCTTTATAACTGAATTCCCTCTCTGTTGTCCATTATGTAGCATAAAATATCCTTCTTTCCTCTGAGACTACTGATGAAAATGGGTGTTACATCTCTTTACTGCCAAATTAATCTAATCTCTTCACCACTTTCTTAGATTAGTTGCAGAGCAATCGGAGACAGAGACCTGCTTAAAGGTCAGCTTTGGCTGTTGGCTAGTTTTGGCTGGGTGGGCTAGAACTTTTTTTTTTGACGTTTCAAGGTATATTAATATTAGTAAATATTTAGTTAATTAATTAGTTATTTAATATTAATAAATATTAAATATTAATATTAGGCAGTATTAGTAAACCTTATATTCTGAGTGGAAAACAACTTTGTATGAGAAGGGCCAGATATGAGCAATTTAAGATATCTATTGGAATAAGCTGTCTAAACCAAAGAAATAAACACAGAATATTGAGCCAGTAAAGATGACAACAAGAAGAATTTTGTCGTTTAGCTCAACTAGAGTTGAGCAATCACCTTAAGATATTTAACTCTTATAGAAAAAATATAATAAATAAAATTTTGATAAAATAGTTGTAACCACAAGGTATATTACCATCTAATAAGCTGTAAAATTTGGTACTCTGCGGGGGACAGACGTTTACAGTCTTGCAATCATCAGAGGTCGATATCTGATCAAACCTACAAAGCCAGCTCAAGAAAAATACACTCAAAGGCAATGGTAAGTGTAACCAACACCTTTTTAACTTAGCTTCTAGAGAAATAAGCATATATGATGTTTGTTGATTGATTCCCTTTTTCTTGAACCAACTAGTCATTCTCCCAAATTTTCCAAATATCAAATAGATGCTCAGATTTAGTATTTTGCAAGAGCCAGGTCTGGATTAGTGTTTTCTATCTATTTTTACAGAGAAAGCAGCTTCAACTGTACTGCAGCAAAGCAGGAGGCCTCTCAGGTTGCTGGGCATATTTGAGCTCACCTCTGACCACGTTGCTTTGGAAACTTTGCCATTTCTTTCTCTGTCGGGTTAGGTGGAAGCAAAGAGCCAAACCTCCCAGGCCTGTTGGCGTGAGGGATTTCCAGGGCAGGGAGGGGAGCATCCAGGCTCAAGAACTGCTAAATTCCTATCTTTTGAAGTTGTATATTTGGAAATTCTATATGCCTCTGTGGATCTGCAACCTATATTGCTTTATAGGCATCCAAATGTATGGGCTAAAACAGTTGCCTTTTTAATAGCTAAATAAGAGCACTGATGCAAATGTAGCCACGTACCTGATTTTGAAACCTTGCTACACTCCAGCAACTATTATTCAATATTAACACAGATTTTGAACAAGGTGAATGGGTCTGAAATCCATGTGACTGAAAATGTGCTTGGATCTAGAAAAGGACCTGAAAATTTTGTTTGCTTTCTTACCTAAAAGAGATTCACTTTCCTGTAAAGAAAAAGTTATTTTTATGAGTGTGTAGTTGGATTTATATAACCTTTTAGTGATATAAAGTGACTGAACTGGATCATGCTCATGGATCATGAAACAACAGTTCAAAATGGGCATTTTTTTAGAAGCATTTGGTCTTGGAGCTTGCCATTGAAATACTGCTATTTTTCCATTTGCTTTTCCAAATTACCAGTGTCTATCCCCAGTGCCTAGTTATACAATATTCACAGTGGTGAGAGTAATAGGACTTGAATCAGCTACACTCAGGTTTCAATGCAGACGGAAAAGTATCTCTGTAAGGTGTATTTTGGTCAGGTATCTCATCACCACGTCTCAGGAGAGCGATTTTGCTCTCAAGAGAATACCTGAAAGAGAGTTTCATTTAACTTTGGAGGGAAACACAGTGCTCATGTTCAAGCATTATTACTCTACCCCAGCAGAATACAAGCAAAGTTGTAAGTGGGGAGACTTGGCATTGCCCTGTATCATAGGGTTTTTTTTTAATGGTTCTCTTTCTCAGTGAAATACTTGGTCTTTCAACAAGTTAATTAAATACCTAATCATTAATGATATAATTTTATAGCATTGTATATTTTAGGCATAATGCAGGAATTAACTAAAATTAAATAATATAGGACATATTCCAAGGTTGCCAAGTGTAACAGATGCCAAGTTTTACTTAAAGAGGTAAGGAGAGTGCTGTAGCTTGAAAATAATGCTACATTAATACAGCATAGAGTATTAAGGCTGTATATTTTAAGAACTACACACTAATACAATATATTATAAAGACAAATTTTAGGCCAATCTGTGTGATTGCATTTCTCTTTTATTCCTTGTGGTGTACTAAATATTAAGTCTTCAACAGATGTAATGATGATACTGTATTTTACAGTTACATGCCAGAAAAGAAACAAAAACTAGCTTTGTATTACACTTAATATATACATCTATAGTTGTAATAATGCTAAGTCAGACTGAATGCAGAAGATACTTGCTTAATGCTATTCTTATCAGAGCTCCATTTGTAATTGTTAGTAGTACTGTTTATATAGAACAAATTGTTTTACAAAGTTTTATACCAATACCTTCCTCATTTAATGATGTATCTATTGAGATGCTGATATTTAAAAAAAAGCCGGAACTTCATATACTGCTTAACTAACTAATGAAGGGTTATGGAATTTGACTGGAAACACGGTTTGAATGAATATGGTTCCAAAAATAAACATAACTAGAAAAGCTTCACATATAGATATCAGTACCTAATTACAGCCTAGTATTTTCTTTGTAATATTTTTACAGAGAAAAAACTATGCTGTAGTTGTGTGTTCAGAGACTGTCCAGTGATGAGAAATCAGCCCTAGAAATACAAGTGTTCCATAAGCCAGTCCTATGTACAAACATTTTGCCGTGCTAGCTATAAACTACGAACAGACTCTTCCTTGCAGAAGTTCTATTTTACCCAATTGCTACAGTGGAAGAGAACTGCTATGCCATTCACATTGATAATATGTGTAGTTTTGCATCAATTTCCCAAAGAAATATTAAGATTATATTAGACTGGAAAAGTTCCAAAGTATCTCTGAACATTCGTTTTACACAAATAATATCTTGTTTAAAATTGTCCAGTTAATATAGACCTTTTATATACAGAAATTCTGTAATAAAATCCCATTCTTAATGCTGCTAGTTAGGGAAAGTAGGGAGTAGGGAAATTCTATTGTTTTTTTTTTCAAAAAAAAAAAAAATTAAAAACAACCCCAGCACAGGAAAGAAAAACAATAAATGGAATTTCTTCTAGACAATCTGGTCATTAGTCATTGAAAGCCCTTAGAGTCATCTGAACTAGATTGCTACAACAGGTTTTGAAAAACAGCCTGTTGAGTTATTTCCCTGCTGACCATCTCTGCATCCTTGGTGATGCAGTGAAAGCATGGTCCCTTTTGGGTGACCTCTGCATCCCTTGGTGAAAGCAGTCCCTTTTTTTTCAGCTTGTAGGATAACTAACTCCTCCCCTCTGCTAATCAGATTTAACAGTGCACATTGCATATGTCTCAAATTTCTTCCTCAAAAGATAGTGTATGTGGTTTGGTGGGCAAAACGGGGACACCGCCTGTTTCTGCAATCTGTGCATCCTTGACTGATTCCCTTCATCGCTCAGCGGCTGCTCTGATGTTGATAGAGGTGTCAGAAGAAATTGCATGTCATATGTGGGGGTTTGTCATTCAAATGAACGGGTTTTATCAGAGCTCCAGAGCATCCCCAGACTGTACTATCCTCTTTGTTTTTAATTACAGAGCAACGCTTTGTATTTCTTTGATATGGAGACCTGTGTAGCCATTCATAGAATCATCATGTTCAAAATTTAGAATATTGCAATTTATCCATCTTTCAGTTTAGCCATGAGATTTTCCCAAAGATCTTAGTAGCCATCTATTCATCCCAATTACTGTGCATGTATTTCTATTTCTATTTATTACTGTTCATGTATCATGTCTGTCCCACAGATAGCAAGTTTAGTGCTTCAGTTTCTCTTGTCACAAAGCTTGTTCTCTTATCCAAGCTCCCTGAAGTAAAATAAAAACTAAGAGATTTAAAGCAGAATTGTAGCTGAGGTCAGAGCCAGGGTTAAAAAGATTTACCTTTTCTTTCCTTTTTTCTTTATTTGGTCTTAATTGCACCTCAAATAGAAACTTGAGCTCAATGAACTCAAGCTATATTAAAGCTTTTAATTTATTTAATAAGCAATATAAGTAATTGGGATTGGATTTTAGACTTTTTTGATATTTGCAGTTAACAAGTATATGAGACTTTCAAAATGTTTTAGACAAAGTGCAATTGGTGATGTACTTAGGTATGTCTTTATTTACAAAGAATGCATAGAAAACTCTATTCTCCTAGACACAATTACAACTAAAATATAAGAAGATATTGTTTTCTAGCCCATATTTCTATTTTTTTCCCTACGCAGAATTCTCTTCCACCTCTCAAATACATAATTCTTATATCTCCTGTTGTCTTGGGTCTATTTCTTTGTGTATTGCTGCTGAAGGGAGATCAGAAACAAGCAGTACTGTCATTTTTTTAACCATATCAATGGATAAAACTCATACTCAAATGACCACAGTACCAAGAATGTTTTACCATCTTCCACCATGTTCCCTGTTCACTTCTCTAAAAATAATCCTTAATTGCTCCAGCTGCAAATGGCATCAACATGATGATTTCGATCAGTGCATTCAAATGTAGTTCACTTGCTTATACAAAATGTTCTTGGCTTTTTTATAATATGACTTTCCTAACTCCATAAAACTTGAGAAATAAAGTACCGTAGAAACTGTATAAAGTTCATATGGAACAAAAATATTACATACCCATATTTTCACAGGGATATCCCATCCATAGCTGAAAATATGGCAAACCTCTCTGCATAGATTGTCATGGCCAGATATTGATACTTGGTAACATTATACTGTAAATTAAGGTCTTTGACAAGCAGGCATCTCTATAACACAATTTAAAGAGGCAAAAGGAACACAATAACTAAAATCAACCACTGTTTATGAACTTCTATCCTGGCTAGCAAGAATTCAGCCACCTGATTGATACTCATTCTTCCCCCACCTAATTCCTGCCCTTATTGTCCTCCACCTTTTAAACTCCAGCCAGCCGCTCCACTAATACAGCAACAAATTTACTGGCAAACTCTGCAACAGCTGAGACTACCCCAGTGCCAGTCAGCCAGCTGGTAAACTAGGAATGAACCGAGAGCTGCCTTTAATTCTGTTTCACAAAGCAAAAAGAGGCCATGCAGGTTTTGCCTTAGAAAGTCTTTTTCTTTGTTATGGCATTATTTGCTGATTATGGCTGTTGGCATAGAAAAATTAAGATGGAGAAGGGAAAGAAAAATGTTAAGGGAAATGACTAGGAAATTGCAGTGTAGAAAAGCAAATAGTTCTTAAGAGTGAATCAAGGCTTATGCAACACATAAATATAATTGAGAGGGACAAGTAGCATATTATACACACTTGCATAGTGATGTAACATGCAAACGTATGAACAACATAGCCAAATAAAACACTAACTCAAATCTTAGTGTTATTCTTGATATTCTTGATATTACTATGCATACATTCACTCCATTTGCTGTGCCCCACTGTGTGTCTTAAAAACCTTCATTTTCTTATTATTTTGCTGTACTTCATATATTTATTCTGACATAGGTTTAAGAAAAAGATAAGGGCACAGAGAAACTCTGTTCAGCAGAGAGGTATTTTGCTAATTCTAGAAGCATTTCTTTCTCCTCAGATCTATTGGGATATAGCTCTAGTGACATAAAATTTATGTTCTTAGAATGGTATAAACCACAGTGCTTCAAATTCTGTTGCTCTAATACACTGAGTGATGGCCATTAATAAAGTATGAAGTGAAAGGAGAAGGAATTTGAACCTGGTCCCCCTTAGCAAGGTGAGTGCCGAGCCATTTGGTTAAGGTCATCAGGCTCTCCTGGGCTTTAATAAATGTTTAATTTTATTCTGTAGGGAGTGGAGTGTTGCATCCCTTGATGATTAGCAGAAATTTGAGGACAATGAGGTTTTAAAGATAAAGCAGGTAAGTGAACATAATGCTAAGTCTTTCTGAGGTATGAGGAAAAACAAACTTAGTCCTCACCCAACTGCTAACAAATATTATTATATGAATAAGTCTGTATCATATTATTATTTATTATTTATTTCATCCCTTACCTCTTTAAGAGTTTTTTATGTTTACAAATAGAAGATACTGAGAGAACTAGGTTCACTCTATGGCCCATTAATATGGAAAGTGGTTGGAGGTCTGAAAAAAAGTGTTAGAAAACTCTGTGCTTCAAATTCAGCAAATTAACCATAGGATTCTGACTGCTCTAGGACAGATGCTCCCTCTTTGCTCAAAGTCTGGGTTATATCTGGATGGGAAACCTGAAAACTTCTGAAATTTTGATGAGCTTCACAGAAAAGCCTAATTACTTCCTGCTAGCTTAGTTACGGCTGACGTTTCTGCAGGCCCTGCGAAGCATGTACAAATTCAACAAGGAAAACATTCTACTATGTCTTGTGCAAAATATAATGTAAGTCATTGAACAATGTAATTTACCTTGAAAACACAGTGGCAGGCTCTCCCCTTTGCAAGTCATAGTCACCAGGGAGTCTCTGCACGTTCTCCTCAGGCATATGTCTGGCTCTGGGTTTCATAATTACTGCTCCGTTGCTTGCTTGCTCAGGGCATAGTTGCCTTTAGAGGCTACTTACAAACTCTGTACAGTAATGAATTTGCTCCAATAAATTAGTGAAGTCATTCACATCTACTGTGTTCTCATTATGATAACTGAGAATTGACTTTCACCTAGGTTGCACAGTTTGTACTTTTAGCAGCAGCTGAAATGCAAAGTTCTAGAGAGGAATACTTATGGAATAAAAAATGCCACTTTTGATGCCAGCCTGTTCCTGAAATCACTGTAAAAAGATGAGATTCTATCTGCAAGAAAAAAAAAAAAAATCTGTTTTCACTTCCTCTGCAACCAATATATGAAAATGAGGAAACTATAGCATTTTTAACCACAGGAATTGTATAAAATATTGGAAGTGCTACCGCTTTGTCCCGGGATGTCTGCCAAACCAGGAGGCTGTTCAGCTGTAATTAACATTTCTCATCCCAATATCATCGTTGATGGGTCCCCACACAGTTTCAAGTCAAGTACAGCTGCCTGCTACAGCAGTTCATTATGAACACAGGACCTCCACTGACTCCCTTCCCTTCTGCTCTACTTATCATGGGCACTTTTCACGTTCTTGAAAAGAATCACGTCATTCCCTTCTTGACAGGCTTTGCGAGGTGGTTCCATCGTCTCCTGCTTGAAGATCTGCATACTGTTTTGGCTTGGTCCATCGGAGCTCTGTTGCCTTTAGGAAGCCTTTCATCTTTTGTTGAGATCTGCTGGACTTCTGTTCTTACTGGACTGATTCCACCTTGAGTCAGACATCCTTCACCCCTTGTTAAATTATTTGTCTGTTCAGTTTGGTGCTCAGATTAGCCAGATAAGATACTGCTGCATTTCAGCCCAGCTCCTCTGAAATTCCTTGGCATCGCTGCTCTGGCGGCTCTTGGAAGTGTGGCTGAAGCTAAATGGAACAGTAAGCAATTACAGGGAAGTAGCAAAGCGGGCAAGGATACATTTTTTTGTGAGGATACATTATATAAATAGTCAACATGAAGCACAGTGGTAACCTGCTGGTATGAGAAATTCATTTAGGAAAAAACACGGCCCCAAAAATTGTTAATAGGGAAATCAAAAGAACATACTGAAAAAAATGACCTATTTTTAAATAAAATGAACAGCTTTACTACATTAAGCAGCTATTACATTAATCAACATTTTACTTCTGCTAGAATTATTATTACCCTCTGATTGACCTAGCAATGGACCAGAATCTTGTTTCAACAACATCCTGCCTTCAAAAACCCTGTCATTCCAATCCCATCTGGATGCCGCCCTGTGGCACGTGCTCTGGGTGACCCTGTGTGTGCAGGGGGTTGGACTAGATGACCTCTGAGGTCCCTTCCAACCTCAACCATTCTGTGATTTAAGCATAAAGACAGCAACAAAATGCAAGAGGCATGTAAGGAACTAAGGAAAAAAACTGCATGTTTACCAGTCACCTTCCTAACACAAGAACAACCTGTTCTAACTACTGAGTACTTTCTTTGGATTTCTAGAAAATAAGAAAACACAAACAAATAATGAAGTCTGGCAAGCTTGACTGACTAACTGAGTAGGTTACCTCATAGCAGTGAAGGAAAGAAAAGGAAGGTGGAGGTAGGTCATGTGTGGTCAATAAAGTAGCATCAAATAACTTGGTTTTTACTGCAGTGCAAGCCAGGAAGCCATTGAAGACATGAAAATGAAGGGATGACATTGTTAGTGACCGAGAAAAATTATTCTATGTCTCATTTTTGTAATGGGATAAAGTGTGTTATGGCCAGAAAAAGAATCTCCTTATGTATCTGTCTGGCAGCAATATTCACCTTCAATATCAGGAAACCTTCCACTCAGCCATAAACAAAAAAAAAGCAAAATTTGCAGCAGCGGAATGGTACTCCAAATGGTGACACTTTGGCAAACAGTATTCCAATGAACAGTCTTGAGAAACCAATAAGCTATCATTCATAAATATATTGAGGATATGAAAGGGTGCTGTGAGAGTAAAAAAAAAAAAAAAGAAAATGATAAAAATTAATGAGGAAATTTCCTGAATATAGAGCATAGAAATCTTGACTCTGTCCTCAGTAGACTTAAACAAACTTGCTGTAATTTAGCATGGATATAATTAAGAATGAAATGCAGCCCAGTAAGGCCACATGGGTTTTAAGGCAGGTCCATAGCTTTAAATGTGGATGTATGAATTCTTGCTCTCAGCCATAATGGATTCTACTGTGGGATCAATAATGCTTGAGAAAACTGACCTTAAAGTGCAAAAATATGTATTAAACATTTAGTTCTGCTCTAGCAATATATATCTATGTAAAATATCTAAAAATATGAAGGAAGAAAAAACATACAGCAAAGTTCTAAGACCAAATCGAGAACAAGATAACTAATTTTATTATAATAGCTCTTAGCACCTCTGGCTTTAGGTTGCTAGTT
The DNA here is from genome assembly GCA_013398315.1 of Nothoprocta pentlandii. NCBI lineage: Eukaryota > Metazoa > Chordata > Aves > Tinamiformes > Tinamidae > Nothoprocta > Nothoprocta pentlandii. The sequence goes on along the minus strand of VZSG01000481.1, from coordinate 394,449 downwards.
AAGGGAAGCTCATCAATCCCAGTCTGCAATCCCTTGGACCCTTTTAATGGTGAAATGATGAGACCAGTTCAGACAGGTATTGCTTAGCAAGCACCTCACACAGAGAAATTAAATATAATGATTTTAAACCAGCTCACACAATGAAATTAAATACAGTGATTTGAAACCTAGTCAGCATGCCAAAATTCTGGGTGTTTTGGAAAGCAGCATTTCTGACACTTTTCACTTCAATGAAAAAAAAAAAAAAAAAGAAGGAAAAAGGAATTGTGTTTAGGGAGAAGGAATGATATGAGAATTTCCTGATCATAGATGTGAGACAATGCAATTCTGTCAGATGCAAAATTCTGAATGACATGAACAGTTTCCTATCAATAGGAATGAAGTCCATGTGCAGAGCACTGATATCAGTGCGTGGTTTGGAGAACCAAGTCTCCCAAAAAGTTGCTCCACTTGCACATAAATAATACCAAGAACAAGAGATGCCACTCAATAGTCAAGAGAGAAAGCAGGATTTTTTTTTGTGCTATATTTTTTCTTGAAATGATTCAGCCCTGCTGAAAGTAATGAATATGAATCAGGTGTATTTATGAGGTAAGGACCCTACAGTGTCTGAAGTCATTAAGATCTTTCATTTTTCTTGTTCAAATCAAAGTACCTGTCATTCTCCCTTGAAGATCCTGATGCTTCATGAAGCACCCAGTGGTCTCAAAGAAAAGGTGATTTTTATTAAAAAAAAAATACAGTCATTGTATATCTGCTGTGACCCTGTTTTTGACAGGATAAAAACTTGTTTAGAGCTCTGATTTCTTTCAGGCATGCACCACTTTTTGTTGACAAAGAAGAAAAGTGTTAAATCTTATTTATGAGGGAGTGTTTGCATAACATACGTATCTTAGAATTTGTTAAAGCCAGAAGTAGCTTCTAGCCTCGGACTGTGCAGAGACTGTAACAGACTGAATCCTCTCAGAGAATTTCCTCTGAGGGCAGAATATATTTTTAAAACCAATATTTTTTTTACAAATTCTTACATAAAAAAACTTATCATGCTCTATTTACAGTTGCTTAATAGAACATAATACATTAATATTAACCATTTAAA
>VZSG01000481.1:370292-392614 GCA_013398315.1 Nothoprocta pentlandii | reverse complement strand
GGGTTATTCCTCCCCAGGTGCAGGACCTGCACTTGTCCTTATTGAACCTCAGGAGGTTCCTCTCTGCCCAACTCTCCAGCCTGTCCAGGTCCCTCTGGATGGCAGCACAGCCCTCCGGAGTGTCGGCCACTCCACCCAGTTTGGTGTCATCTGCAAACTTGCTCAGGGGAGCAACAACCCCTTCTTTATGGGTTGTTGGGGAGAGTCCCCACCAATATAGACTTACCAGTTTTGTGTTTTGACTTTTGCTGTGTACATAAAGGAAAGCAGCACAATATGCTGTTTGCTACATTTTATTACTATTTATAAAGGTGAAAACAAGCATAGAAAGACCCCGGTTTCCAGGAGAAAAGATTCACAAGCCTATGACACAGGCTCCTCTCCATGAGAAGGAGACTTACATTTGGTGTTAATAAATATTTTGTTAAATATCCCCTTAAATAAGATAAGCATGTGGTACATACTAGGTTGGGTAAAAGTGCTTTGTTTATGGGGGTTTATAAGTACTGGGCAAGCAACAGGTATGTTCAACACTAGAAAAGTTGTACTGACTAATAGCTAGTAAGTATTTGACTTTTTTTTTTTTTTTTGCCATTAAAGTTAGGAAGCTACTAGCTGCAGGCCTTAGTAGGGGCACTCTTATGTCACTTGAAACATACGGATGAAGCAGTTAAAGCGGTACAGTGCCCCTGGATAGATCACTATATCTTTTCCCCATGGTATACAAGACTCTCTCTGCTGCTATTGAGCATTTTATAGCAACATTACTGTACCCAAATGGCCATTTCTCTATAAAAGAAACAGGGGCTTTTTAGGGAAGAGGACTGAAATCCATGTTGTACTCACTTTCTGCTTGATAGGTAAAATGGGACCTTGAAGTAAGCACTGCTTCTTGTTATCCACTGTGCCGAACTGCCAGCCTGCTCCTTGGCATGGTTTTGGGTTGAACCAAACTAGCTCTCCTCCAAGTAATAGTTTGGAGGGGTAGAGCATATCAAGGCCATTCCCCATGTCAATATAAGATTGAAACAACTTAAGCACCCTCCATCTTGCATAGTTTTCCAAACTATTCCAGCAGCTTCTACATCCTCAAAACTCTCTTGGAGCCTTCACATCACAGGTCGGGATATGCAACACATGTCCTTAATTTAGTGATATTTAAATATTGTTCTAATGAGTCATAACATAGCTCTATTCTTTATATACTGTAACTTATATTACTTATATTACTGTAGCTTTTATTACTTATATTACTGTAGGTTTTTATATTATTTGAACTGAAATATATGCATAAAAACAAATAATTTAGTGTTGGGTCCAGATGTCCACCACATGGGGCCTAGAGGAGACCCATGGCCAAGCACTAGACAGACTGGACAGCAGCCAGACAGTGCTCCTTGGCCTCAGGGCACAAACATGGTCCCTGGCCCTGTTTTATTTAACAGCATAGACATAGCCTTAGGCTCACAGACAAATATTCGAAGTGCCAGAGGGTGATTTAAATCCTCAGGTATCCAGATCTCCAGACAGCAGTGGGAGGCAGCCTGAGTGCAGCTCTTCATGCCCACCAGAAAAATCCCAAAATCTTTCTATAGAAAATGATTTGAGACACTACCTTCCCAAACAAGGTGAAACAAATATTTTGGGGCCATTCTTTACACTCATTTAAGATAAGCAAAACAACTTAGCATGCCTATTCTCTGGAGTTTATTTTGTGCCTCTCTAACATAATACATTTTTAATGTGCAATTAAATGTTATGATAAAAAATACATAAGTGTAGTAGTGTCACATCCTTCTAAACTTTCACACTGCACTGTAAATTCTAACTTTATTTGAAGTAGAAGTTGTTCTAATTGCAATGAAATTCCTTAATGAAATGAACTAATGAAAATTGCTAAGCTTCATCTCTGCCCAATGAAAAACTATTCATGGGCAAAATGAACTGTTACATGGCTATTTTCCTTTTAAATTTTGCATTAAAAATCAAGGGGGAAGAAAGGATATTACAGTAATGGATGTTATGTCTTGCATGGAGAAGGAGGATGTTCCAAGAGAAATCAGAAGCTCAGTTTTATTTCATGCCTGGTCAGGCAGGTGCTGTGAGTTTTCTAGCTTTCTTCAGAATTCTCCATCAGAATTGAGGGGTAAAAAAAAAAAAGTAGCGTTATGGAATAGAGCAAAATAGCTCCCTGTTAGCTAGGAGAAGGTGATGCCCAGAGGGGACAGGACTTAATCAGCATTGGGACCAGCCCCTATTGGGAACGGGTTCTTTGAGCACACCACCAGTGGTGTGTGCCCACAAGGTGCTTTTCAGCTAGATAAGCAAAACATTTAGCAGCATCTTGGAGACACAAGAGTCAAGTCCTGCTTTATAACACATAGGAACTTCTTTAGCAAGCACAAAAATCCTGCACCTGTGTAACATCTGTGATAGGTACCCATTATAGTGTATAGTCTTCTTATTATACCCCATTAATTGTTTTTTTTTTTGTGAGGAATAAGCTGGAGCATACGGACAGCATAGCTTTAGATCATACAACCACACCATAAACATAAACAAGTTGCAGAACTCATGACTTTTATGTACTAGGAGGAAAAAATGTGAACTGGGTTTGGCATTTGGAGAAAATTTGGTTTCTTTTCAGATCATTAGCAAAGTTTCATATTTACTGGTTGTTAATAGCAGTGCTTTTTCACATGAGGAATGTTATGGCATAGGCAAAACACAATCTGTTGTATTTGAAACACATAAGACTGAAGTTTGGTGCTGTTAAACATACAGTTTAGTGGGAGGGAGTCTTGTTTCTTTATCTTTCTTTATCTTGTTTCTTTATCTTTCTTTATCTTTCTTTATCTTGTTTCTTTATCTTAGATTCCCTGCTTACAAGTTAGTTCTAATTGTTATAGAAATCATATTCCTGAGAATATTTAATTATTCATGAGAATGATATTCAAAATATGAATATATTTCCCTCCCTGAAATTGTAAGTGAGGTTCATTAATATGGAAAATTAATAAGAAAAATCAGTTCTGCTGGATTACGGAGAAAAAAAAAGAATTTAGTTGTACTGAATGTTAGAAAGAATGATGGAGTTTTCTTTACTTTCTTGCAGTGATAACAATTCTAGAATTATAACAGTTCTAAGAATTTCCACAAAACCAGAAGTTGCCTCTAAGAGAAAGGAATTTAAAAAGACAATTCTACCTAAGATTTTGAAATAGAGAACAAGTGTTTTTTTTTACTGTCCAACTATCTTGTTCAATCACTGTAAACAATTTTCCAATACTGAATTCAAATACTACAAGTTCAGAGACAGATAACATACAAGTTGAAACTGACACTATTCACCTAATTGGAGGAGATAACATATTAAATAGCTAGATATTTTATAATAGTGCTTATAAACAAGATCAATAGTGTAGCCAGAAGAGTGGAAAACTGGTATAATCATCGTTTATCTGCCATGTAATCTAAGTACCTGTCAACATTTGTATCTTCAGAATGGCAATATTAATCTGTTTACTACACCAAAATCCAGGAAATTCACCTCACTGTAAAATACAAATGCTTACTCTTTACTCTCAAAGTGCTTTACTAAATCTTAATATTTAGCAGTGGCAGAAAATAATGCAGTTAAAATAAAGATGTAAGGAGAATAGCAGCAAGGGTAAACACAAAGCAGTTATGATAATTAGAGAGTGTGAACTGTAGAAAGATTTGATGGATTGGAGAAAGGAGACACTGCCGCAAGTAAATAAAATAATAGTGGACCACAGAAGAAAAATAATTTGAAGAAGGTAAGCAAGAGGCAGGGGAACAAGAAAGTTTCTATCCTCTTAAGCATGAGAGTTGGAAAATTAAGACAATGAACTAAAAAGAATAGCATTAGACATTAGTTAAACACTTCAGATTTTTTTTTTTTTTTAAGAAATGTAGGAGGTAAACATTTACTTAAATCAGGGATCAGAAAGACAGGGATAATAAAAAGGGATTTAGAACACATGCAGTTAGTGATGGAAGTTGCTGGCAAGTAGATCAGAAACACTTAGACTGGGAAGAAAATACCTCTGAAGAATGCCTTGTACCATAATGTAGATGGAGAGCAATAGAAAACTGTTTTGATAAAGGTTTCAGTAACTTGGTAGCAGATATGTACTGGGATCTGGACAATAAATCTGCATTTTAATATGAAGTCCTCTGCCCATTCGCAGTGACAGCCAGCAAAACAAACAGCATGATCATGGACAATGCTTAGAATAATTTAATGCGGTTATATAAAGGCAAAAACATGCCCTTCACTAGAACTTGAGAAAGGTAATCTCATAATCTCAGCCCTGAAAGGATAATAGAAAAATAGATGGGGCTCAAGGATGATGGTGAGAATGAACAGAAGCTGGGAACAGTTCTTATATGAAGAACAAAGGGAAAAAAATGGGGCTATTTAACACAAAATATGAATAGGAAACTCATTCCTTTAAGGGATAACATGGCCAAAACATACCGCAGTTATTAAAAGTGTCAGATATGCTTTTATTGATATTAAGAACTTTAGTACTCATAAAAATATATAGAAAGGGAAGATGTTGAAAGGCATCTAAATTTCCAATTTGCAGGGTATAAACTAATTTTCAACTAATAGGGCTAAGAAATACACTTTCTATTCTGTAACTGGTTTAGCTTGCTCCGAGTCACTTGACATATAAAAGCATAGAATATATGTTCAATATAAATAACTCACTGACTTGGTCTGGTCAGGTCTCATTATTTCTTCATTCTGGTCTATGCCATGTCTGTAATGCAAATTGATAGTTAATACAAACAAAGAGACATTGACAAATCACAGGCCAATAACACTAACTTTTCAATGATGCTCTGTGGATCTCATTTGTGAAATGCACAGAATACAGAGCAAACTGTGAACTGCTGTGTTAACAGAACTGCCAAAGGAGCAACTAAAACTTGTACCATGCCTTAAAAAGACAAACAGCCGAAGTGTCATGTGGCTGTCCTTGAAACCTGTCATTTAGCCTGTCATAAAAGACACTTCTTGAGAAGATGGAATACGTGGGAGCTCAGGGCATCCTTATAGCCTCATGGAGATGTCCACCCCTGGATTATATAGGCAAAAAGTGCAATGCCACTGTCCTTATCACATGTTGCTAAGACAATTTCAAAGGCCAAGTCCTTACCCAGTGGACCCTTTTATTGACCAGCTGCTGCCCCAGCTCATTCAGTTCCACAGCTGGATTTTCCAGAGCTAATCTCATGTTCAGTTTGTGTCTATAGCAATATTTGTGCAAAAAACATTAATTTTCTCTTCTAGTTCTTTAGTCCTAGCTGGCTTCTTCGACAGCCACTAATGCTGATAACTGACTAAGATTGAAGAAGTTGATCCCATGGCGATCTTTAGAGCAGGCTGTAGCAACACAGCTCCTGATAACGTGCATGCTTGGGTACCTTCATCCCCTGAGGTGTCAACCAGAATCATCACCTTTCTGCGGTTGTGTTGTTTCAGCTGCAGCTTTATGCCACTTGTCAAAATGTAGCTACCTTATGCATTTTGCTGTGTAGGCCTAACTGTTCAGCTTCACACTTACTATCTCTCAGTCATGCATGGCAGCAATACCTTGCATTTGTATAGTTGCTGTCACAACCTGTTCACATTTTATCCATTCTCATAGCTTGCCTCACAGCTGCAGGGGCTGCCTTTGCTGGTAAAAGCTAAAGACAGAGGAGGAGATGAATGAAGCTATTCACCTTCCCAGACGCTCCTTTGCTGCCAGCCATAGGATGAGTAGCATACACAGCCTGTCTCCAAACCCCAACCAAAGTAAACAGCAGCAAAATGTACGGAGCTTAACTTATGGTGTGTTTGACACATGGGATGCTGGGATTATTACTGTTCTCTTTTGTCACAGCTAAGAAAGTTCCTGCAATACCAGGCTATGCTGACTTCACAACATATTTTCCTGCCCCTCTCGTCTGCTCCTGCTCGTGCAGTTCTGCAATTCCCTTCCTTGACTTCAGCTTCGAGAGCAGCTAGTTCTTAGCCAGCTCTAAGACGAGCCGGGAAGTTATCAGTAGTGTCTGTAGCCTGGTTCTCCTGATCTGTTTTCTGCGGTCTTCAAATTATTCTTCCTCTTCCCTTACTTTATTGGTCTTTTCTCTCACATAAAATATTCACTTGTGACGTATATTCTGCACTGTATTCCCTTAGAAAAAAAATGGTATTGTTATGTTGCTTCTGTTTTGCTGAAATACATCAGCACAAACTTACTTTTCCTGTTCTGCCAATGTGAAAATTGGGCAGAAAGGAAGGCATTAACCCGGATACTTCTGAATATGCTTTCCTATGGATCTTTTTATTCTTTTATTTCCTTTCTGTGACTTCCTCTCTTTTATTGATATAAAGTGGACCTTTAAAATAAATTTGAACAGAAGAACGATCCAAAAGATTGCCAAAAAAATGTTAAAACATGATGATTGTTACTGATAGGACTTGTTTCACATTTTGACTAGATGATTTATTTAAATCCTTGATATTAAAAAAAATGAATTCATTATTCAAAAGTCACATAATTTAGTTTTGTCAGTTTAGATTTATAATTTGCTGGCAAGTTCAATGCAATCACACAAGGCTTACTGGACAGAACAATGGAAACAGGAGGGAGTGCTTCAAAGTGAAATGTTGATATGGGAAATATTTGTTAAAAGACTGAAAAGTGAAAGAAGTCTTTATATAAAAGAAGAACATTATCAGTCTGGTCTGTTAGGAAAGAGGAGAAAAAGGAAAAAAACATAGCTGAGATTCTTTTCCTATTAAAATGGATGAACTGATTTGCATTTTTTTTTAAAAAAAAGTCAAACTCAAAGTCAAACTGGGTATTAATCTGATAAATTTAAAGAAGGACTTCAGAATATTTTCTTGATATTATTTTCCTGTACTCTGTAGCCTTGCGTAGCAAATAGAAACCTTAGACAAGTAGTATATAGCAGTCTGGCATTAACGGAAAATTAGTCAGTTATAGTCATTGATGTCAACAGTGAAACCATTTCTCCCCTTTGGATTTCCAAAGGCTGATTCTTTTACTGTAAAGTCTGTACAGTGTTTCTGTTTTATACTTGGAGGTCTTTGATTTTCATCCTTTGGCTCAGATTACTTCTTTCTATGATAGGCTAAAGTACCACAAAACCACTGCTTTTTTTTTTTTTTTTTTTTTTTTTTTTTTTTTTTTTTTTTTTTTTTTTTTTTTTTTTTTTTTTTTTTTTTTTTTTTTTTTTTTTTTTTNTTACAAATAGTTTAAGAAGGCTTACACTCTTCTGCATGCTCATCCAAACTATCTTTTCTTTATTTATCATTGCTAACTGCAATTTTTGAGTCAGTAGCTAAACTTTGCCTAAAAATTTGTCTAAAGTATTGGCTTGAAGTTATTTATAAAGTAAAAAGACCCAAATGGAGGACCTTCCCACATACCTCTGCCAGAGTGTATGAAAATGAGAAATATAGAGGAAACATGCTCTTTAAAATGATATTTTCATCCCATCCAAACTGCAAATGGTCAAATCCTCTGGTAAAGACTACTTGAAGGACAGAGAGAGCAGTTCAGCCAAAGTTTGGTAGAATAGGACGCACTAATTAGATCATTTTCATTGGGAATAAAAAATATGAATGGCTTAGAGTCAATACCAGTTCATGTAAAGAGGTGTAACAAAAATAACTACCTAGATAAGGAGACAGAGATCCTTTGGATTGCTTATGCAAAATAATAATAAGAATAATAAAAAAAAAGAATAGAGGAATCTAAGGATGAGACAGAGTATCAAACATAAAGGATGAGTGAGTTTTCAGCTTCCAAAAATTCCCTTGTTTATTTTCCTCAGCCCAATAACCAATTTATCCATTTAGATTTAGATTGTAAACAGTCCTAGAGCTCAGTGATATAAATTCTTGCTTCTGTACAGGTTTATAAAACTTTTTTTTTTCCCTTAGCTCTGTGTACTATGTTGTATGCATGCATATGGGGGGAAAAAATGATTACAGACACCTAAGACCATTTTCATCCCATTTACAATACATCTTTTATGTGGCACCTGAGCTAAGGACTGCTGTCTTAAATGGAAATGGGCACCTCCAGAAGACACCCGTAAGATCTGATCTGCCTTCTGGAGATATATTTCACAGAAGGGAGTCTATAATAGCTAGTCTTTAAATGTTAGATTCATGTGGAGTTCCTGAAGCCCTGCAGAAAAATCACAAACTAGAAGGTATTAAAAATTAATTATAGATTTTGTTCTTAAATATAAATAGATAAATATGAAAAACAAAAAGTTGTAAAAGATGGTATAAACTCTTTTATTTTATTTGTTATATTTTCAGGAAGGAGCATGAGGGCATAGCACCTCTTGTAGGTATCATAAACTTAATCATGCACAATTAGAATTTGCCAATTAAGCTCATAATAACTGTTGTAAACATTGAACTACTCACCCAGATATTGCTTCCTATTTCAAATTTGACTTGATAAGTTTACTACTTGTAAAATACATACCTTGTAAGCAAAGTTTACACTGATTGGTAGCATTCAAAAGAAAGTCTAGTTTCATTGATTCTGGATATAATTTTAATCAATATATATTTAAGTTTCATACTTTGTGCTGCATCTGTGTTATATTGAAATTTAATTTATGGAAAAAGATTTTACAGAAGACAAGCATGAAATTAAAAAGTGTAAAATGGGCTATGGATACCATTTCATCACTTTAAATAATACTGTTGACGTCCAATTATCCAATAGGAGAGAATTTATAGAGGATGTATATAATGTCATAACGGATTTTACAGAGATAAGACAACATTTTGCCTCAATGTGTGAATCACTTCAGGTCTTCCTGGCAACCAAAATAAATCTTGTGTTAATTCAATGAGGTCTCCCACAAACCAAAATGGAATGAATGGTATATGTTACTTGTTTCATTAAAATCTGATTATATTATAATGTAGTCATCTAATTTCTATAAGTGCCTCATTATTCCTTGTTTCATCTGCCAAATGCAAGTGCTATTTTATTGTGAGAATGAATTAAGCTGAGGCAAACTAACCAGATTGATATCCTGAGCAAAAGTCACACCCTGATGAAAGTTTCATTCTTAAGAGATGCACAGATGGCTGTGTTAAATGTTCCATGAGAAATGCACATTTTTTCTGTGGGTCATATGGTTCCATTATAAATAAAAACAATTTGGTTAAGAATATAAACCTAATGAATGTCCTCTACAACAGTGCTGCACTGAAGAAACACAATGACTTTATTAGATTTTTACCATCTGAGCAAATAAAGAAAGAATAGGGCTTGACTGTGAGAAATGTAGTACACTTAGAACTTGTTGTGGAATTAAAAATATGCTTTTGATTATGAGTAGCATTTTTCCTTTGATCACAAAGCTCAAGTTCTTTTATCTAAACTACCAAAAACCTTCAGGCCTGATCACCAATTCCTGAGCTACCAAGATGTCTAACAAAAGGGAACTAAGATTGCTCTTCAGCTAGAACCCAGTGTTATTTAATATTTCCTGGTATAGTACTTATATCTGACAAAAAGAAAAAAAAAAGTAAAATGATAATTTTAAATTAAAGATTTACTGATATTTGTTATTTTTTCCAACTCCCATGCTAATACTGGGCTTCGTGACATTATTTGTGCTGTTGAGGGATATCTTTTTCTCTTATGGACATTTCTTGCAGACATATTTGAAGAGCCAAACCCATTGACTATTAAATGTTTTTGACTCCACACGTCACTTTGTCCTACCTTCAGAGAAAGGACATTGTGACACTGATACTTGCACCAACAAACGAAAATCATCCGCTACAAGAATGTCTTCTCACATCAAATAATCAGTGCTTGATTTTAAGACATTACATGCATCTAACATGCAATGTTAAAGGGGCACACACTACAAATATGGAGATGATGATATATTTAATGCTTTCCTTTCAAAACTAACAAATTTTGTTTGCATAAAGTTTCCACTGAGAGCATGAGCATCTTTGCATACTGGAGGGCCTTTAAAAAGGTAATATATTAAAATTGTTTGATCTCATCAAATACTTAAAATATTAATCAAGAACAAACCTCTTCAGCAAAACTTAGACATGGGAAAGAGAGGAGGGAGAAGGAGGGTAGCTGAGTTCTGCTGACTAACATGGATATTGCTTCATGGATATGGTTTAAACAGAAACTGATTCCAGATGAGGTTTTGTCCTAATTCCATGGTGAAATATGATGTGTTAAGAATAGGATGTACACATATATTCAAAGCTTTGTGTATATCAAATTTAAAAGCATTATAAGAATTATTGGTTATAATTCTCTTCCTATGCTGTTATCTCTTTCCAGAACGCCTGGTTGTTGCACACCTAGAAAATTGTTCTTGTTTTAGTTTAACTTTATGAACCTTAATGCTCACATCTAACTGTAGATATTGAAATCACAACCTCTTAATAGCTTAGAAAGAGATTTTTAACCCACAGAATGCTTCAGTCACTAATAAGAATAAGTCTATTCAGTAAAATGTCTTTTAATCTGGTGACTTAACTAAGACTGTCCTCAAACTTTATCTGAGCTAAATTTTTTTCAGGCAGAGATATACTGATGATGAATTTTGTCATATATCACAATGCATTTATATATGTATGTATGTATGCATAGGCAGACATATGTAAAATATTGTCAAATATATGGATAATATACCCAGAAATATATTTACGAATACTACAAAAGTATGTATAACTCTAGAGTATGCTGCCTATTTTGCTCTTTGTCTGAATTCTTCTGTCAGTGCTTCGGCCATTGTGTCTATCTATCTTACATCTTTTCTTTAGTTTTTGTGTCAATATTCTAAGAATCATGAAAGGAAGAAAGGTGTCAGGTGCCTAGAATGTGGAGTCTGGAAAAAAATAATTCCACCATTATCATCACAAATTTATTTTGCCTAATGTCATTTGGGATCCTGGCAGATCCCAAAGTACTTTGCACAACAGAAATTATTAGCATTACGGTCTTCACTGGAAAGCAGACAAACTTGGACCTTATAACAGTAATTGCTTAATTGAAGTAGAAACTTCAAGGGCATCTGAGGCAGAGACATCTGAGGCAGAGGGAACAAAACCAGTTTTCACAGTATTCATCAGAGCAGGTTATCGGGCCAATAATGCAGCAACACAGACTCTCGAATGACCTACAGCAGTTCCAGGGGCAGAGAGCAAAAGTTACAGGTTAAGGTGCAATAGAAATTTAGTGCAGGCCTTAGCTGCTTTGTAATAACAGCCTGTGAACAAGTTGCTACTTCTTAATTATTCTTTTTCTCAGCACAAATTGCCTTGAATTACTGCCAGTTTACTGCTGAGTAAAAGCATGGGTGGAGGGAGAAACCATGCTTTTGTTTTCCACTTTCCTGGTCCTGGTAGAAGCAGGATTGTTATTCTTAAGATGAGAATAACTTGGTATAAAAATACAACGTGGCCTTCAGTATCTTACATGTACGTGAGGCAGCTTGACTTTTCTCTTAATGAACAGCACAGTGATTCTAACACCAAGTTTGCTGCTAATTCACAAGGAAGAGAGTTGTCTTTCCAACGACTAGCAGCTCTCACAGCATGTATTTTTCATGAGCTCTGTGCAGGTGCTGGGAAAATACAGACCAGATTAACTGCAAGAAAATCTCTGTGGCTTCTGCGCCCACATCCCTGCTATGGAGCCTGCCCCAGCCCTTCCCCACAGCCCGTGGCACACGCAGTCTGTCTGCAGTGTTCCTCTCTTATAGGTGGTCTGTTGATCTAGCCAGCTGCAGACCTGCTCTGGCTTTAGGAAATACAGGTTCTTGCTTTGAGCTCTTTCTTATGACACACCAAAGTCAGTTGGTAAATAGCTTAAGTAATTATGGTGTCAAGCAAATGTGAGTAGGAAGGTTATATGTGAAATATATACATACATAGATCACCTCAGGCTTGTAGCCTACCAAATCACCACGGTGCTAGAAACCTGCAGGATTGGGATCATAGAATCATAGAATAATAGAATGCTTAAGGTTGGAAGGGACTTCAGGGGTCTTCATCCCTCAGAGGGACAAAGAGCTGGAGAGGCCCTTGGTGTAGCAAAATATTCCATTTGTCATGAGAACTTAGGATTCTCTCTTTGACTGTGCCATAGGAGATGCACACTAACCTTGTTTCTAATATGTGTGCAATATGCAAGAGAGTCCTGGTAGGGCTACCAGGGCCAGTCATGTAGTTGCAGAGGAAGCTCCTTTTGTTCCTGTGGTATTTTTCCCTAGTGCAAACATCAGAGTCAAGCTTCTGAAACAGAAGTTGTGGATTTAGGTTTTAAGAGAAATTGAGAAATTTTCAAAACTATAAAAGGGATTGGGCTAATTAAATTTTTTGTGTCAAGCTACAAAAAATCCTTATTTCATTTTGATTTAGCTTATTTTATTATGAGATAAAATATCTTCAAGGTATTAAAAAAATTATCATTCTGCATATCCTTCCCTGGTAAAAGAAAATTAACTTGACGCTAGTCAGCCAGATCTTTCAGCTGCTATAAAATCTCTTTGAAAATCATTACTGATGATTTACATTTATGCCATTAGGAGTAAGTAAGAAAAAAAAAAAAAAGGGTGCTTTAGGTGCTTTTAGGATGACATGGCTTTGCTGCCCTCCTGCTCCACCACACTTTTTGCAATGTCTAAATGGAGTGTCCAAGCCAATGGCACTGTATTCTGCTAAACCATTGCTCCCACACCACTGGATGCTGAGCTCTCATAAAGTTTGCTTAAATATTTATCCCACGACTTACACCTTGCTCTAGGTCATTAACCATAGTATAACTCCGGCTGTGGTCTTTCCATCTTTCCCATGAGAATGTCCTTGCTTGAGCTGATTGATTGCATGTTTAACTTTATTGGAAGTAATCCTTTCTTGTGGATGTCAAGAAACTAATTTCTTCAGTTATTTCTTTATCAGAGTCATTCTTTTCTTGTATAGCCATTACTAACTACAATAAAACCTTCTAATATTACTTATTATCAGCTCCAAGCATGGTGAACTTGATTTTCTCTCCAATTTAATGAAATTTATCTTGGGTTCTGTTTAAGTGACATAATTCAGCATTCTGGAAAAAAAAATGTTTTAGGTAATTTGCTCAGGATTAATTTTTTTTAGCCATCTTTTCTCTGTTAGTTTATTGTGCTTGCATTTTACCTTCTAAGTAAGTGTGGAGTAATTTGAATAATACCTACCAATTTAAATTAGATTATTCACATTGATATGTCTCATTTTTCTTCTCTTTTCCAACAAGGCAGTATTCCTACAACTACCTGAGATGATTATTTTTTTCTTCACACAAAATTTTGTCTAAATTTTGTCTATTAAAATAATTCTTCAGTTGTGTCCTCAGGAGTCGTACAGATTTCTAATACAAACAATCTAGGTTTACATAATAAACACTAAATTTGCTGTAGACTTCAAATCTGTTTCACTAGCTAGCTGATAAATTTTTGCTAACAAAAATTCTCTTTCCCAGGATTTGAAAATGTTACATGTAACTGTTCTTTTCTCTCTCATTCCTTGCCGACCCAAATCCCACATTTTTTCTCAGTGCAGAGAGAAAGATGTGGTCCTTTTATTTTGTATTTCCTGAGTGACTACCTGCTTCATTTCCGATGCTCACTTTGTTTTCCTGGAAATTGATTTTATTGGTTTGCCAAGCTATTTGGTGTGCTAGTATCTCAAAACAATATTTCATTACTGGATAGCAAGTCAATTAAAAATTACAGGTAGCATTTCCTCTGTTTCTATTTTATATAGGGACATGCCTATTTGCCAATAGTTCATTTTTGCAGGCAGAGTGTTCATTCAGTACCAAATAATGAAATTCCTCAAGAATGTAAGAAGGGACATATCCCACATGGTAAAAGGTTCCTCTCAGTCCATATTCTGTCTCCATGACAATGAGAGATATCAGATCATGCAAGCACATAGTTGTCCAGATAAGTTTGCCTAAAAGTGTATGGAGGAAGGTTCTTCATGGGCCAGAAATATCTGTATGGTCAATGGCACTGGCTGGATTTTTATTCCATGATTTTACCTCTTCACTTTTTCATCTTGTATGAAAATCTGCAGCACTCTGTGGATGAGAGTTCCATCTCTGTGATGTGAAGAAGGTGTGTAGTGATGTTTCTGTTCAATAACTGAGTATTTACTGCACAGGTCTAGTTGGCTTATCTTTTTGTTTACCTTTTGTATAATTGGTGCAGTTAAGTAAACAAATTCATTTTTGAGTACCCTTATTTCTGAATGCTAAGCTATTTTTTCAACCACTGAATCACTTTACCTTTCAGCTGCAGGGCCACAATTGATTTATCTTCTAATTTTGGTTCATATATAGATGGCACATAGATGCTACATCCTTTTAAGATTGATAATGCATTTGTTTTGGTTTTTTTTCCTCCATTTTTGTAGAAAGTGTCAGTTCTGTCATTCTTTGCCAAGCCCTTTTGAGGGTTTCCAAGAATAACAAACTGGAAACTTTGCAAATTTTGGCTCCTATTTGACTTGTTGCATCTGATCTGGTAAAGGTATTTAATGGCAAATTCCTCACAGATATTTATCATCACAGGCTTATCAGATCAGTTGATAACTCTTACTAACTCCAAAATTCTGTATTATCTTCATGTATGAAGGGCTTTCCATGGGCAGCAATCAACAACGTAGAGCTGTATTTTATATAAATGTATTGCCTGGTTGGTTTATGACTGTCCTACTCTGAAAGAGCATTCAGAATCTCATGTTTATAGTATATGGGCAGTAACACACAATCAACCATCAGTTTTGTGATGAGCCATTTGAAATTGAAATTAATTTGTCAGATATTATCAAAACTAGCCAGGTCTTTCATTAAAAATATTATTCATTTACTTTGCTCCATTCTTTGTTTAGACCATAATTTGTCTCTCCTCCTTCTTCAGTATTCAGTGGTGTGGGAATATTTTCCAGACCTGTGATAAACTCAACTCTATGAGTGACTGAATGTTTTGAAATACCCCACATAGTGATGCATTTCTGAAGTAACATTTTCAGCAAATAACCAGAGCACAATAAAGCAAATGAAGTTTCTGGAATTTGCAAATGGACACACTGGAGGATGCACAAATATGATTTCTGATAACACAGATTGTAAATGTTCAGTCTCATGGCTTTTATTCACCATTTCATTTAACATTGCTAAACATACCTTAATCTTAAAACGAATAACTCAAATTTATCTGCATCATGCAGATTACATATTCTTTTCCTTCAAAGGCACTTTTTTATGTTTTATGGATCTAGTTTTGTATGCTCTTTGTATTCTTGAGACATCTTTGTCCAGCTCCTATACAGCTTTGTAGCCACAAAGCAAAGCAAAGTCAAAGACCTTGCTTTTGCTGGTGGTTGCTTATGTGACTCTGAAGCATGATGCATTCCCATATCTCCTTCCTTCTTTTTCCCATCGAAGACTCTTGTCTTTGATAGCTCAGATCTGTCTGAGACCAGACAGAATCGGCTTTCTCAATGTATCAAAGATGGACTAAACGGAAGGAGACATTTCCCATTTCTCCCATCTCCCATCTATGTCTAATAAAAGGTAAAATCTTGTAGTACAGATTGCAGAAAAACTAAACATTGAACAAAATTATTATGTTATACTTTGTATATATACTATATAATACTATATGCTATATGCTATATACTATATATATTTTTTTATGGTAAGGATAATGGGCCAGATTGGGGCAGAAATGTAGGACAGATTCAAGTGAACTTGTCCTGAAAATATGCGTTAGTACAATAGGATAGTAGGATGATGATAGCATGCTAAATGTTTGTTTTTCAGTAGAAATGGCCTGTGATCAAGATTTTGACCTCCCTGTACTGGACACTCTACTTTGGTCACTGCTTTAAAAGGGAGAAGGGTGAAGTCTTCAGTTTGGCAATGCTGTGGAGTATGAAATAAGAAATTGTTTTTACCAGATTTGAAGAAACAACATACTGATAAATAGTTTGTTCATTTGCACATTATCCCAGAAGAGGCTGGGCTTCAGATTACAATAGTCCATTTCTGACACGTATTTCAATTACCAAAATTAGTTATACAGTAAGAAACAATGAAGAAGGAGAAGAAAACAAATATCCCTTTTTTCAGAGAAACATAAATAGCAGCATTATTGGTTTTGCCTTTAGTTTTAGTTTCTAGAATCCCTAGCAATAAATAATTTAATCTTATAAAGCTATCATTAGAGTTACTGACACCATAAATCATTGTTTTCACAGTGTGCATCTAAGCAAGCTGTTTTTACTGCCTCAATATTTTGAATTAACTGAATAAAACTTAAAAGCCTTTCCCCTTGAGATTTGCAATAGAATTGGGCTTGGCCTTTGTAAACAAAATCAGACATTGTCATAAAAAAATTTACTTCCAGCTGCTTTGTAGAAATTACCACACACATGAGTCTCAGAGGATTTCTTTTAAATGTGAACTTGTGGCCTTCCTCACAGAGCAAGAATGAGACAAAGCAAGTCAGGCCACTAGTACTCGCCATTTCCCAGGCACAACAAAGAAAACCTCTGGTGAGGGAATGAACACAGCAGAGACGAGTGCCTAGCAAAGCAGAGATATATGTTGCTTTTACTATATGTTCTATGTTCTTGAATACTGGAATATGTTATGCACTTTTTTAAATAAAAAATTATCATTGTAAAAATGGAAAATGCAGAATTTGATCTGTGCGTGGCCATAAGCTTTATGATCCTGTCTTTATCTATAAAAATATGAAAAAAAGAAAAAAAAATTATTAAAATGGGAAGAGAAAATATGAGCTAATCAATCATCTTAGGAGTAAAGGTGAGCAGGTATGCCTTTTTATCCTCGCTTTAAGGAGGGAAAAGCTTAGGCAGCAAATGAAAAGATTCATCATGGAAGTAAGCTAGAAGGAATAAATGGGTTTGTTTTTCACAACAAGAAAGGAATATGTATTAGTAGACACCTTCCTTGTAAATGGTGTCCACAGCAGCCCTGATACTAACTTCAGATTACGATCACACCAAAGGTTACAAAATAGTATGATATCTTAGTATATTTGCAATGTTAAATATAATAGTATGCTGCTTTCCTTTCCTATATATCTTCCCTCTCCTACAGAAGAACTAGTACTTTCCACAGATAAAAAACATACAGCACTTTCCATAAAAATAGGGAGATGATAAAATCAAGAACATAACGTGTCTCTGTTAGAGAAGAGTTTCTCCTGCATAGCAGATCCTTAGAAGATCTTTGTTTATTTGTTGACCCTGTGGCACAAACCCGTATAGCTGATAAAACTGATGCACTGAACTGAGAAATTATATTATAACAAAGATGTCCTTTGTGTAAAGTCCTTATTACACTGCTAACACAAAGTTCAAAATGTGTAAGCAATCATTATTAAAATGGAAATTTTAGAAATAAACTATCTTGATCTAGGCCATGATGTTCACACCGTACATAAAGCATTCCTGGATTATAACTGTCTAATCTTGTGAGGTTTCTTATATGGGCTACCATATTTTCAATCCATTATGCATAAAGTTAACTTAAGTTATTGCCCTTACAGATTTTTTTTTTCAGAGATATGAATATTTCTAGATGACTTAATAATTTTAGAAAATTTTTAGGGTTTTTTAGCTGGAAAGAAGTTCTCCTACAAAAAGTTAGATCTGAAAGCCCCACTATAGATTTTGGCAGCAGAACAGCACATCATGATGTGCCCTTTGACTCAGTGAAATATCTAGTTGGAAGACTTGACAAGATATTGTACTTATTTTCTATTTCCTAAGGCTTGTACTTTCTGTAAGAAGTGCTGAATTATTCACACTATGCAAATAAAGTTCATTTGAGTCATCTGAACAGTCTACTGAGTTTATTAATAAATTATTTAATAAAAAAGTGAATTTGGTCAAGTCTCCAAATTAAAGTGGCCAGCAATACCCCAATAGTCAGAAATACAGTAAAGATTACAAAAGAGGGGATGCAAAGAGAATTGTGCTGGGAAATGAGACTGCCAGTGTTTCAGCCTGAGGGAGCTTGGGCAAATTCAGCTGATGAAACATGGAGAAAGTCTGAGGAGGATAAAGTGGTTGTGTGCCTAGGTTCAGGATATGCCAGATACAGGGCAACCTGACTGCCTGAGTGCAACTTCACTGAAATTCTGAGCTAAAGCTCCCAGAGCATCTCCGCACTGATCTGCAACTGAAATAGAGGCGGCCTGTTTTAAAATGACATGTTAGAAATGCATCTTTGTACCAAGTATTTAATACATTCTTGATTAATTCTTGATCATTGATGATTTCCCATCGTAATGACTTCCATTCACTTAATACATACAGTTCTTGATCATTTCCAATGCTGAAGTCATAAGAAATGTTTTTCCAAAATGAAATGGCATGCCCATGGAGTTTCTGAGACATTGGACATACATTTAAATTAATATTTAATTTAAAGAGTAATATAAGACCTTCACATTTAAAGTTTCAGTTTTAACTGGTTGTTTCTCCCCATTGTCATCATGGGAAGGATTATTAAGGGACTGAAGCTTCTATTGTGTAAGGTAAGCTGTGCCTGTTTAGCCTGGGGAAGAGAAGATTGAGGAGGAATCTTATCAATATGTGCAAATAACTGAGGGGAGAATGTAAAGAGGATGGAGCCAAACTCTTCTCAGTGGTGGCCAGGGACAGGACAGAACTCATATAAACTGAAACACAGAAAGTTCTATGTGAGGAAGAACTTCTTTCCTGTGAGGTTGCCAGAACCCTGGAACAGGCTGCCCAGGGAGGCTGTGGAGTCNTATGTGCAAATAACTGAGGGGAGAATGTAAAGAGGATGGAGCCAAACTCTTCTCAGTGGTGGCCAGGGACAGGACCAGGGGTGACTGGTATAAACTGAAACACAGAAAGTTCTATGTGAGGAAGAACTTCTTTGCTGTGAGGGTGACAGAGCCCTGGCACAGGCTGCCCACGGAGGCTGTGGAGTCTCCTTCTCTGGAGATCTTCCCAACCCGCCTGGATGCCGCCCTGTGCCCCGTGCTCTGGGTGTCCCTGCTGGAGCAGGGGGTTGGACTAGATGATCTCTAGAGGTCCCTTCCAACCTCAACCAGTCTGGGATTCTGTGAGAATACCCCAGACTCAGAGCTAAAGGCTACCAAATGGGAATCCTCAGTGCCAACAATAAGAGACTTTTAAAGGACTTGAAAGGTAAAAAGTTTTTTCATCAGAGCTTAAAATAGTCGAATCTCACACTATAAACTTCTTTCAGAAAAGATAAGACAGACCAAAATAAAACAGTGGAGCTATTCAGGACCACAATCAGAGTAAAATACTTACTTAAAAATTTACAGAGAAATGGTTTCCTGCTATACTTTTAATCATGCTTACACGCTTACTTTTAAAGTGCTGTATTATCTTAATCCTTAATATACTTTCTAATTCACAGTGTTCATTGCAAGATAGCAATTCCCACTGTTCAGTAGTGACATAATTCAAATTCTGTCATGTTATATACATTCACATTTAAATAGGTATTTTATAGCAAAGGAGTAATGGCTTATATGTATCCTTTTAAATGAAAGTTTAGTAAAATCCATCTGCTGTCCTTCAATCCTATTAATTCAATATTACATTGTGGAAAAAACTATTTTCAGAAAGCTTAAAATTGATGGTCCTTCCTTCCTTCCTTCCTTCCTTCCTTCCTTCCTTCCTTCCTTCCTTCCTTCCTTCCTTCCTTCCTTCCTTCCTTCTCTATCTATTTATCTATCTATCTATCTATCTATCTATCTATCTATCTATCTATCTATCTATCAAAACCCCTAAAACAAATAGATTTTTAATTATTTTATTTGGAAAACCAAAGATCTCCCCTTAATGAATCCAGAAATGCCTTGAGACAGAGTGGGTCTTGGACAGCAGTTCAAAATAGCAGCACAGCTTCAACTGGCTATATACACGAAGTTCTTTTTCCAGTTTATGAGTCCTGATGGAAAATCTTGAATCAATATGTTTAGAAAGTGGCGAGGGCCACCCATAGAAAGATGGAAACTGATAGATTACAATTTTTAAAAGTTATTGGGCACAGTTACCTGAAAGACTGCATGCCTTGGCAGAAGATGCTGGGACTTCTTGGTGTAAAAATAATGGGGTCCTGGCTGCAAATGGCCCTAGTGTGCTGGCTGAAGAAGGCTGTGTGTGCTCTACCTGCCACTCAAACCACAATAGCTTGTACTCAGCAATCTCTGAGTCAATTCTCTCACATTTGACCTGAATAGTGAGAAGGCACAGAAAGCAGGAAAAAAATCTTTTTTTCCCCTTGATATCTTCATTTTTTGATGGAAGGTGAAGGAGAAGGAGGTGAAATCTCAGAAGTAATTCTTAATTGTCAAGGAAGGAATTTTGTAGATGATTTTATCTTTTTTTTTCTGCTGTAGTGAATTGCAGGTGATAGTTTCATTGTGCCTGCAGAACTGTGGAAGTATGTTATGATGAGAAACAAACTTTTAGAAGTCTTGAGGAACTTCCAGAAGTTCAGAAGACGTGAAGTTCACTATCTTGGAGCAACAGCAATGTTCCTTGAGGAGGCAGTATAGAGTTTTGTACAGACAGCATTGAATTTTCCTCTGAGAAAGAAAAACATCAGTCATTTCTGCCAGATTTTCTTCTTTACCAAACAGAAGTGCAAGGAAATATTTCTGGTTAGTGTTATAGTTTGAAGTATCTTATTCTAGTGCTAAAAGAAATTCTCATAAAAAGGAACCTGTATCTTTGCAAACTGCTGAAAAGATGCCACTGATGCGTTGGAAAGTCATGTATCAATCCCTCTTCAAAACGATTCTTCCTGAATCATAACCATTATAGTTGGACTGAAGAGTAAATATTCAGGTATTCAAGCAGACAAAAAAAAAATGTTTGCTATTAAGACTGTCCACAAACATTTATGAGCAAGACTGGAAAATATTTTGGCAAATCATTTCCTTGACTCATCTGTAACACTAGTAAAATGTCAAATTATTCTTGATTTGCCTCTGTTACTCAGAAAGCTGAATGAACCAGATATAGAGGTGATGAAATGGATTTTTTGGCAGTGTTGGTGATGTACTATTCTGAGTTACTGATTCTACAGATAGTGTATTATGGTATGGGAAATTTTTGTTTGTACATTTACTTAGCTATATCCAGAATAAGCATAATTTTAACATTCTTGTGCTTCTGCAAAGTGTTATGAAGTACTGATATAAAAGACATTGGTAAGTTAATTCTGTTATTCTTTCAAGATTGAGTATTGCAGACCCTGTGGATTAAGTATTAGAATTCAGGACAACAAGACTGATTCCTGACTACTTGTTATAATTCAGATTCTTCTTACTATATGATATGTGCCTTAAAATAATTGGCTAATGATGTTCATCAAGTTGAACTAAGCATTAGATGTAATGCATAGAGCACTATCATTTTAATATTCGGCAAATAATCACCATTTTGACTGACCACCTTTTTTCTTTTTCCTTTTTCCTTTTTTCTTTTTCCTTTTTTCTTTCTCTTCAGTATGGACTGAGTTACCAGCATTCATTGATGTTTATATATGAGTGTATATGGTCTGGGCTGAGACTGTACAATGCAGCTCTGTACAGTTGTTTTTACAATGAGGCACAAAGAACATTTTTGATACTGTAACAGGAGAATTTTTTAAGTGAGTACAAAATAGTCATGCTGACTAGAAGTTCACACTATGCAAAGCCACTATCTTCAGGCACAGTAGTGATACCTACTAGTAATGTAAGCAAAATAACTCAAGAAGCACCAAGGTAGCATGCAGAATCAGATTCTGCAGTAGCTCATTTCACAGACTCTCAAGATACAATTTATTTAATTTTGAAAGCATCAAATATTATTTCTCACACAGCTTGCTTACTTTGTGAGGCCCACGCAGGATCTCTGAGATTTTACATTTTATTCAAGACATTTCTCATGCATTTACTTTTGTTTTGAAGTACCATAACCAACTTTTAATGTCTCTCTCAACACCACATCAGCATAATGGACTAAGTGATTAAATGCATATAATCAGCTGGCCCAGGATAACAATGTGACAAGCATCCAGTTCAGTTTTTTTTTTTTTTTTTCCCTAGCTTGACCACCTGCATAGCTCTGGCACATGTGAGGAGCATCTGCCAAGAGAACATGCCAGAACAAGGCATGAATT
>VZSG01000481.1:343426-361512 GCA_013398315.1 Nothoprocta pentlandii | reverse complement strand
TTTTGATGGAAGGTGAAGGAGAAGGAGGTGAAATCTCAGAAGTAATTCTTAATTGTCAAGGAAGGAATTTTGTAGATGATTTTATCTTTTTTTTTCTGCTGTAGTGAATTGCAGGTGATAGTTTCATTGTGCCTGCAGAACTGTGGAAGTATGTTATGATGAGAAAACAAACTTTTAGAAGTCTTGAGGAACTTCCAGAAGTTCAGAAGACGTGAAGTTCACTATCTTGGAGCAACAGCAATGTTCCTTGAGGAGGCAGTATAGAGTTTTGTACAGACAGCATTGAATTTTCCTCTGAGAAAGAAAAACATCAGTCATTCCTGCCAGATTTTCTTCTTTACCAAACAGAAGTGCAAGGAAATATTTCTGGTTAGTGTTATAGTTTGAAGTATCTTATTCTAGTGCTAAAAGAAATTCTCATAAAAAGGAACCTGTACCTTTGCAAACTGCTGAAAAGATGCCACTGATGCGTTGGAAAGTCATGTATCAATCCCTCTTCAAAATGATTCTTCCTGAATCATAACCATTATAGTTGGACTGAAGAGTAAATATTCAGGTATTCAAGCAGACAAAAAAAAAATGTTTGCTATTAAGACTGGGGATGGGATGTAATACTTCAGATTAAAAATGTATTACATCCCCAGGTCTATTCATTATAATATAATTTTTAAACAATCCATGTTACCATTAACATCATAGTATGAAAAACACTTTCAAAATGGCGTTTGTCTGTGGAATTCACACACTAAAATATGTTTATGAAGTATGTTTATTTCCTTAAATCAATTTGCAAAGAGGTTTGAATATTATTTAAAATGCCTAAAAGTAAAAGCACATAGCTCTCCCTAAAATTTGCCTTTTCTTTCTCTTTCTCTTTCTCTTTCTCTTTCTCTTTCTCTTTCTCTTTCTCTTTCTCTTTCTCTTTCTCTTTCTCTTTCTCTTTCCATTTCCTTTTCCTTTTCCTTTTCCTTTTCCTTTTCCTTTTCCTTTTCCCTTGTTTTTGGTGCATATGTATATTGCTATCATTCACTTTGCAGTGCTTTTTTTATCAGTCATTTTGCAAGAAGCATTTAAGGCAAAGTCAATGGTATGATGACCATTTATCCCAGCTAAGTACAAAGATCAGAGACAAGGTAAGAGTGAAAATCGGAGACAACAGAGAGTGACTGCCTCAAATTTATCATGTGTAAAGTTTGGACTGAAATCCTGGTCTTCTGATATGCAATCAAATCACATCATTCTCAGTAGCAAAACTTGAAAATAAGGCACATCATACATGCATAAAACTTTTGTACTTTTTTAATGGTGTTTCTTTAGCAGATGAGAGGAAATACAGAATTGGCTATTTTAGAGGTTGGTTAATAAGAGTGTATTTCAGTAATTACTAAGGCAAACGGATTTAAGATTTTATAAATTACAGAATATTTTCTCATTGCAATGAGGAGGATATTCTTGATCAGCTGTCACAGGGTTGGTGTACTGCACCCTTTCTCTAACGAATATGGTGAACAAACATTGTACTGATTGGCATACAATTCTTAAATGTATTTCTTTCAGGTTGAATTTCATTTTATTTCTATTAGAACAACTATATATTTCAAGGCTTTTCTGAATCCAATAGGACGTTTTTTCAGGTGAAGATTTGTCAGGTAAGTGATGAGTTTAAGCAAATGATCTGTCCATCTGTCGTGATTGTTTTCAGTCATCTCAGCCATGTTTCCAACACATCAATGCTAGTCCCATGCTCAAGTGAGATGCGTAGAAGATGTACTAGGAAATATGTGTGAAATGAAACCTCAGAGAGAAAGAATGGAGGATGATGTGTCCCCAGCTGGACAGCTCTGAACAGCGAATAGACTTACAGAGTCTAAAGCTGCAAGCACAGTTGGTAAATGTAGATCCGTAGATCCGTGAAAAAACATAGGACTGAAGCTATTGAGCAAGATAACATGGCTGGAGCTTAATATCTGAAGAAGGTAATCCATTCTGGAGGAAAAAAATAGAAAAAAAAAGAAAGAAAAAAAGAAAATAAACACCCAAACTATCCTTCTTAGGGCAAAAAGTAAAATCCTGAAATAAATTTAAAACCAAACATCATATTAAGGAATGTAAAGTTATAGCGAAGATACAGTTAAGATTAAGACATCTGGGTGCACAGCAGCGTGACACTATTCCACCCTTTCTAGTTAAATTTATTCTTAGAAGCAGTGAATTTAATTTATCCATTATCCATCAATCAATATCCATCTAAACCAAGAGGTCTAATCTAAGCCAATCACCCCAATTCCATTGCCCATGCAGGAAAATAGGCACCTGCAGGAAGGTAGTTCATCCCATTACAACATTGTTTTTGAAATCCCCATTGGGGCGTTTTTTTCAAGTTCTTTCTTCTATTGAATCTCTATAAATGAAAACTCTCTAAGCATGCCTTCTGTAGGAAAAGACAGTGTAAATGTCTTTTGTTTGCTCTATTATAACATGTATATTGCAGCTATGTAGCAACAGAGTTTTTGAGAGACCTCAGTAAAATAAAGTAGTGGTCAGACCAAGTCTTCTATTACAGATTGAACTGACTTGCAGGTGGAACATTTACAAATATAGGCATACTGAAGACTTTTTTTTTTGGTGGATTTCAGTCAACTGTTGTTGTCAAGGGTTCTGTAGAAAACATCTTGACTTTTACTTCCAGCATATTTAATAACACAAATTTTTGCTGAGTTTCAATCTACCATAGCCTAAGACATCATATGTTAACTTGGAAAACCATAGAAGATCAATACAAGAGATGCATAATCCATGGATACAGTTCACATAACCTGTGAACTTTTTTGAAAAGTTCAGTCTTTGAAATTTGAATGAACTTTTTCAAAAAGAGAAGACAGCCAAGCAGAGGATTCTTCCTGGAGATTAAATGTTAGAAGGAAGTGCTGATGAGATGAGGCATAGCCAAAGACCATTGGACTCAACTGGTCATTCGTTCTCCAGGAAGATTTAGGGTAATATATATAAGTACTAATGATTGAAAAACACTATGATTGAAATCATAGTTTATTCATTTGTGAGGTATGGCCAACAGTATCTTGTTATTTTTTTCATTCATTTTTCCAAATTATATTGGAAGTTATCGAGACTTTTTTTTTTAAATTCAGTTTTGTATTCCCTGTTTCCTTTCTCTTTTTGCAGTAGAAAACTTTTTCATAACATGGAATTGACAAACAGCTCCAAACAGCTCCAGTTGTAGGAATCAAGATTTCTTAATGTTTTACTTCTTTTTCCTTTTTTCTTTTCTGTTTCTGAAAATCTCTGCCAAATGCAACCTTTAGAAAATGCTAACATGCTGTGGGTAGCAAGTTGCTCATTTTTCACATACTATTAGAGTGCCACATGACTCTAACAAAGTTTTTCATACCTTTCTATTTCCCTGTTCTCACAAAAACTTTGTATGGTAGCAGCAAATATTTCACTAGCAAACACCGCATTGCATGTGGATTCTTAGGACAGTCTGACCTTTGCAGCTATTTTTTTTTTCCAGATATGTATGGCTTTTCCCTGCCTAGAAAAGAACAGAAAGAACATGAGAGGTAAGGCAATGAAGGACAAGGTAAACAAGGAAAACTGTGCTGTAGTTGTAAGATAGCTAATTCACTTATCTATCTGTAGTTAAATGCTACTGGATATATACTCTAATTCTTTGCCATAGGGCAGGTACGGATATGTCTTGTCTCTCCTTTCTTTGTTATCTTTTTTTTCTCAATAGAAGCAAAGTTGCTTGTCTTGAAACAAGCAGTGTTCTACTCAGGATATCTATCCTGTTCTACTCAGGATAGCAGCTGATGTGATTCAGTTATGCAATCACTTAAAAAAAAAAAGAAATCTCAGTTTCTTCACAGGTCATCTGATCAAATCTTGCTTCTTGAAATACATTCAAGAAAGGTCTGTCTGGCCTAACTAGACACCTACTATGAAATTGCCTATATATGCCCTGGCTAGTCTATGTTCTCATTACTGACAATTTAGAGAGGAAAGAAAGATTTTTTTTAGCTGTGATTTATCTCATCTTAGATCAGCAACTGCTTGCTGTTTTCAGTCTCGAAATGTCTATTTCATTCCTTAAACTGACTATTTCAGATCCAGTCAACTATTCTATAAATTCCTACATCTTGCTGGCAAAAGGCTTAAATTCTGCCCAACGCTTCAGAAATCAAGTATTTCTGACAAACGAACAAGCTCAATATCCCACCATTTTAAAATGATCACTGTCACAGGCTGAATCTTATATTCTTTGGCTGAGCCTACCCTAATGCAAGCCTTTAGGAAGGACATAACTCAGGAACATCTGGATTTTATCAAATAGATCTTCTGTTTTCTGTAAGTATCATATGCCCTTGACTCCACGCAATATATAGCAAGCTAAATTATATTGTATTTTATATTCAGTTTCTCCAGGGAAACTCTACTCTCTTCCTACTCTTAGACTGGCCTCTTCTGGCTGTGCTGGCTGGATTCCAGCAAAACTAGGGAATATTGACTCAGTCACGTATTCACCCTGCCCTGGAATTTAAGAAGATATTCTTTAAGCATCTAAATTAGGTTCCTGTTCAGAGGCTTGCTCCTCCTCAAAGACAAGATATATGATATAGGAAGCCTGCACTTTTAATTTAGGCACATAAATTCATGTCAAAAATAAAGGATGTGAAAAATGCAGTAGTTTACTAAGACTTTTTTGTTGTTGTTTTTCATTTAAAAAATCTTTTCAAAGATTTCTTTAACATATATTAACAGCTTCTCCAATGCCCCAGTAAAGATATCTGAAAGTCTTAGATCTAGGGATGAGTGAATTGTTTGTGCATACTGAAGAGCCTCAGAGCAGGAGAATGGAATAAGGGAGGGCATGAAGTCCAATAAAGATTTGAGCTGATCACCAACCCTCCAAAGCGTCCTAGGATCTGCCCTGTTCCCTTAGGGAGGAATAGAGAAGCTTAACTCATTGTTGGCTCAGTCTTGTGTCACGGGACAATGAGAAGTGGACACAAGAAGAGAAGCACACCACTCTGTGACATCTAAGGTAAAATTTGATTACAAAACAGGCTGGATACCAATTTTTGTTCTCGGATTGTACCCTCTGACACCAAGCTGGGTTCCTGGTGCAGATCCACCGGTGCAGATTAGCTGCAGGGGAGCAGCACACATGTTCTGCTCAATGTTCCCAGGAGCTAGCATGCTGTTGGACATCTATGCATGTATCCCTCTCCCTCCCAAGGTGCTAGGGTTCTCATTATTTATTATTTTTCTGTGTAAGATTTCCCACAAGCCACTGACAGTCATGTAGCTGCAGTTTCCTTATTTCCTTTATATCTCAGACCAGTTAGCAGTTGTCACCAGTGTTTCCTTTGCCCTCTGATCTCCCACTCAAATACATTACAAAATATGGAGTTAGCAGCAATTATCTATCAAGTTTCATGTTACAAGGGTCCTTTGGTTTTTTCCAAGTCATATTTTTTGTCATATTTGTTTTTTTCCAAGTTAATCTAGGTGGAGCAGAGGTAGTCAATGTCTTATTTACCTGAGAGCTACTCATAGCTAGGCTTTACCCCATGATATCCTGTGATTATGAACATCTTGCAGTGAAAAACAGTCTCTTAAAAGAAGAAATTAAAGAACCCATTCTGGACTGAAGAGAGGAATGAAATGATCAACATCAAAATCATACTTCTACAATCTACAGCACTCAAGGGAATACTGTAACTGTGAGTTGTTACATGGATTACTGACAAAATAAGACACAATTCTATATAGGTATTGATACAGAGATAACTGGTTTTATTGCAAATCGTTCTATGTTCTCATTTTCCCCCTTCTACATCGCATTCAGTGTGAATACATTTTTAAACTTCTTTATTTTTCTTTACACATATACTTAATCTTTTAAGCAGCGTGAATTTGTCTTGTACAAATTTTTACTAGTCTTACAAGGCACAAACTCAAGTCTTCAGAGTTTAAATCTGATCTACCTTGAAACACTACTACCTTGGGCTATAGCCAAAGCTATGGTCAGATGTTGCAGATGATCAGGTTAACCCATTTTAAGAAGTTATCCACATGATTAAAACATAGTGTCTTACTGCATAAAGTCATAATCTATTGCCATGCGAGAAGCGGATTGCAATTACTCCTGTGCAAATGCAGGGTGACTTGTTTCCTAAGGTCTGCTACCCTCAACATTACACCTGCTTGTCAGGACTATATTCACATTGGGACAAACTGACCAAAAGGATAACTATTCAATAAAGATTCACAGAAAATAATCCCAGCTTTGCTATACTGATCAAAATTGCTTTGAAAAATTCCTAAGGGTTATACAGGCTAGAGAATTTGGCACTGATTAGTCTTCTTGACCCAAACTGATATGGGTAAACCCCACAGGGTGAGCTTCTACAGTAACGATAGACTGCGGTTAGTTTCAAGCAAAACAGAGATAACAGGGGCCATGTGCAGCCCAAACATGTTCTGTCTTTTTTCCTTCTGCCCTTCCACAGAAAAACTCTGATGAAACACCATCTAGGGAACATTTCTCCAAGTTCTCTCTGTCCCCAAGTCTCTGTATAATGCTGTGCTCCCAGGTATTTAATAAAATGTAATTACATAAGGTTTTACACTGTTCAAGAATAATTTCCTTTAACTGCAGTTAATTTTTTTGTTTTATTTTTATTTTTTTTAAATCAAACAATTGTAAGAAATTGTTCCTTTATTCTCAACAGACCTAGAGAGTTTTTTAAAATATGGGATTTGGCCATTACCTAGGCCATTGCACTTGAAGAGCTTTTTTCCAGTGTTTTATTCTTCTCTTTGTGGTTATCTTTATTTACCCTGATGCACAAACCCCACAGTCTGCAGAAGCCTCCCTCCTTGACCGCTTCCTGTTTCTTTTTACTTTTTCTTTATTCACTGGCTCTGGCAGTTGCCTAATAGCAATCTCAGCACAATCAATCAGCAGCCTGTGCAAGCAAATAACTTACCAAACACTTGAACCCTATAATTGTGTTCTGACCTTGCGTCTACTGGAGGTGAGAACAATGGTGGCATCTCTGAGGCGGTGGCACGTATACTCTGGTGTGCTGAAAATGCCATTCACCTGCCAAGGGTGAACTTTGCAGCAGAGGAAAATCGACTCCAGCCAAATAAAACCTCGCAGTACATGGAGGAGTAGGTGACAGCACAGGGAGCATTGGCAAACAAGACACAATATTGCCTAAACTGAAGAAAGCTTAAGAGGGCTATCTAAGGCAACCAGATAGGAGGGCTGACTCTCCACATGCTGACACTGAAAGGCTGTAAAATTTTTTAAAACATCTCATTTTCCTCGCTTCGGATTTTTGAAACGTGAATTTAAGATGATTATTAAAGAATTTGCAGTGAGATAATTTTCACTCCAAACTTTCCCTCCCATGCTGAAGGTATGAGTAAATGCTGCCCTCCCTGTGATTAAATAAACCAGTTCTGTTGTTCATAGAGTGCTGGTATGATTCATGCCAGGCAAATCACATTCAAAATATCCACATTTCTGACCAATATTATTAATACCACTACCTATTGTGCAGCCTAGTTAAGGAATGGCACTGTTATTATGCTTTGTAGCAGGAGAAATTTGCTCCAATTTGCTGAAGCACAAGCATACTCTTTCCAGTGTGTTTAAAATGAACTTATTTCTCTTTGTTAGGAAACATGATGGGACGGCAGACATGAGTTATTGCCAAAAGTTGGCTGCTTTTGAATGTGAGCGATGCTTCTGAGAGGAATATTACAACACCATGTATATGTTTGAGAGACACTGAAACATTCTCAGAGCAGAAAGCTGGTAGAAATGCAAAAAAAAAAATGACAGGACCTTGTGCTCATAAGAAGTATGACAGCTGCGGTGAAGAACTGCCTGTGCTCATCACATGCTGTGCACAAACACAGAAAGGCAACTTCTTGCAATGTGTATGTCAAAACAGAGGTCCCATGTGAAGCACAGGGAAATGTCTGGGGGAGAAGAAAGGAACTCGGATGGTAATGCCAGTCTCCATGATTCATAGTAGTGTCAGTGCAACTGTGATGGAGATGCTGTCAAGCCTCAAGACAAAAGCAGAAGGTGTATTTTCCAGAAATTCCTCTCAGCTTCACAGGCATCATGAGAAAAAGCCTGAAAGTGCTTGTGTGAAAGCCTTAGAAGGGAGCAATGGGAGCAAATCCAATGCAGAAACACCGGATGTTCAGGTTGTGAAGCTTATAATACTGGCAAGGGCAAAAAAAAATAGGCAAAGGGAGGAGAAAGGAAGGATGAAATGTGATTAAAATTTAAATTATCAGAATATCAGGCCTGTCATCGGGCATGGCTGTTATTAAGAAACACCTATTCTCTCTCCAGAAACATCTTAGACATTCGTCACTGAAAACAGAACTGGTGTGGGCAGCAAGCAAAGTCAACAAAGGTATCTGATGATAATGAGAAGACAGAGAAATGGCAAAATTAAGCCATTAGAAACTCCCTGTAGTATGCCACTAATGGCTTGTTTCGTTATGGGGACTTTGTGTAGTTACAGATCTATTAATAAACTAAAAACAACAAAAGCATACTCTGTGTGACCTCCACAGCACAATTGCCCCCATGCAATTTCTAATGTGCTGCTCTGTCTTTCAAGGTGGAAATGCTAGTGTTTTTCATTTTAAATCCTTCTAGCTTGAGCTGAATAAGGTGGACTGTAACATCTTCTGCAAATTTACATTTCTTGAGAATTTCCATTTTCAGACATTCTCTGTTCTAATTACAAGTGGGGATTTTATTTAACGGGATGCAGCATCCACTGAGATGGAGTATCTAGTTTCTCAGTGTTGAATGCTAACACAGAAACGGAATTTTATTAAATAGTCAGCACGCACTAATACAAGTTAATCAGAATCAATAAACGCAATATATGTAGCACAAACGATTAAATTCAAACAAGTGAACTGAATTCTCACAAGAATGTATCTTAAAAATTATCAGATTCCATTAGTAACACAACACGATTTGCAGTCACATATCCTTCTCAGTATAACATGGGAGACATTTAAGCAAGATTTGATTCACATCTGGGAGTCTTGTTGATGTGAAATATTGTACAGGCTTGAAGCCAGATGTGAAATTATCCTTATTAGGTGTTTTTCTTTAACAACTGTGTTTTACCACAGTGATTAGACCAGATGGAACATAAATCTTTTCTTTCATTTTCTTTTTTTTCCCTACCCTACGTCCTTTCAAAATCCAGTTACCATAACAACTTGATTTCACTGTTTTTGTTAAACCATCTCCTTTTTTTAACACACCTAGAACTTTTGTTTGGTGGACAAATTAATACAACTAATTTTTTTAGTTAATTATTTGCTGTCAAAAATCTGTCTACTTTTTCCTTTTTCTTTCTTTTTGGTGGGGGGAAGGGAGAGAAAGACTAAATTCTTTTGTTTGGCATGTTTAGTGTCTACAATATGTAGACATAGCTTTAATATAAACCTCTACAAAACAATAAAACAGAAGGACTCCCAGCAGAAAGCTTGACAATCTCAAACCATATTTATACAGACCATTAATGATATTTTTAGAGGACATTTCTTTCTATGAAAATTAAATATTCATAGTAATCTCACTGCATCAGAGCTCTGTATATGTTTTTTTTCTTTGTTTAAATGAGCCAATTCAAATCTTCTTTTATGCTAACAACATAAAACCATATTGCAGGAAAATACCTTCCCCTTCTGTCTCCTTTTCTATTGCTTAATATCTATTTGACTTTGTCAGGGAGAAAAGAAAGGCAGTGGGAGGTGTGATAAGTTAATATCTAGGAATAAAAAGGTGCTACCTAGCAACATTTCTCTGGAAACTAAATCTCATTTGTCAAGCAACTGTGAAACAGGGGCTATATTGTCCAGGGAATTGATAATGGCATACAGAGCTTTTCACGGCGAGTCGCTAAAATATACACCCAGCCCAGGTCAGTAGCAAGTGAACACCGTTACCAATTGACAGCTGTTTAGTGGCCTATGTGAAATGCCTTCCCAGGCTTGATCCAATTCCTAGTGGAAGGTGGTTGCATCCCAATTATCACTAATTGGCTCCCTCATTGCTAGCTGCAGTGAGGAGAGCGAGGACGGAGCAGAATCTCTGGGCTGAGGACCGCGAGGAGCGCACACTGATCCACCAGGCCAGCTGTGCCTCTAGTCAAACCAGCCAGTTTTAGCTAGTCTGTTCCCAATAGGCAACCGTATAGCCCGTTCTTAATGACCTGGAGCAAAGGAACCTCCACAGCATTCCTTCAACACGCCTGCCTCAGTGTTTCATGTCTCCTATCAGTACAGTGATTTTTCCCCTCCAAAAATTACCAAAATATAATTTTTTTTCATCTTCAGTGATTTTTTTTCCTTTTACAGAGAATCAATCAATTTGAAAACATTACCAGGTCTCTCAGTCTTTTACCACCCTGAATGTTTCCCTCTGGAATCTTTGCAGTTTGCCTACATATCTCACGAACTGCAATGACCAAAACCACACATAATGTTCCAGTAGAGACCTCAACAATGCTAAGTACAGCAAAATAATTGTTTCCCTTGCCATACATTAATGTTTCTCTAACACAATTCAGAACAAGATATTTTCTTCTGCTACAGAACTTCATGTCGAGTCATGCTTTCTGATCTGTTATAACAAAAAGATCCTTGACCAAATGTGTTTCAAGTGGCTCAGAGATGATTTCAATTGAATCTTGAAGTATCATGGGTGAACTTTCATCCAAACAGAAGTCATCTGGCTGGCCAAACTTACTTCGAGCTCTTCTTTCTTTGCTTTGTTGTGTTCTCGCTTCTCACTATAAAAACATGTTTTGTTCATTAGCAAATTCCACTTCACTTTGGGGGGATGACTAAGGCAAAGGAGATACTGAAAGTTTCTGCTCCTTCTGTAATTCATTTTCCTTCCCTCTGTCAAAGTTAACCTTTATCCTTGCCTTTCTCCAACTTCTAATGCATTAATAGAACTTTTCCTATTATTTTGCATATTTCTAGTTCATCAAAATCTATTTTGTACTGGAGTCTGTTTTTCTACCCACATGCTTGTGTTATTTTTTATGCCTAGTACTATATCCTATTTTAATTTTCTCTGATTCCTTTTCGGTTGTCACTGAAGAGCTTTCTATACAATCAGGAAAAGACTCTCCATGCCTTTTTTTTTTTTTTCACAGGGAAATAGCTTACTGTTGTGCACTTGATAAAATCTATTTAAATGGTTCCCACTTCTCCCATTCTTAATTTCTCAGATGAGGAATAATTAACTAGATGTCTACCATTTAGGTGAGTTAAATGAGATCTGGGAACTGAAAATCAATTCAGTCACCGCTATATCTAGCCTAGTACCACTTGAAATGCCCTGGGTAACCTTCCCAGCCTCCAGCCACTGCTCCAGAAGAGCATGGATCATCTGTTGATCTTCCACAATACCTGACAGCTTTGTGTCAGTGTGTCTCTGATCCCAGTAGAGCAATGCTGGAAACCTATGCATAGGTATCAGTCACGCCCAATGGCATCCAAGGAGCTCTTCATCTTATCCCTAAGCACACATCTGGGTTTAGTCAGCTGCATAAGCACGCTCCACCCGACTGTGTTAAGGACGGGCTCATTCAGTTACTTAGATGTGGTATCTAGTTTTGTTTGGGATGCTATTTGTCCTAGCTGACACTTCAGAACATCATGGATATTCTGCAAATCCTATGTCATCCCTGCCAGCCTTTGGAAATGTCCCAAAAACTTTAGGGCATTTGAAGTGTCATTGAAACATCTATGTTAAGAGGACTGAATCAAGAAACTATTATCCTAGTATATCCTACTAAATATTGATTGTAATGGAACTGTAGGTTCCTGACTTACATATCTACACTTTAGATATTGGCAGCAGGATACAGTTACCTAAATACAGACTATTTGAGATGCCCTAGGTCAGCCAAAGGGACCTACATAGGTCTAAGACACAGCAAAAGCCATGCCCCTTTGGAGTACTAGCTAGAGGCCTAAATCATATCAAAAAACCCTATTAAGTCTATGCATATGCATTTATATCTATTAATACCTGAAAGCGATTCAAACATTATGTGTCTGAGACTGAGTCTGGTTCTACTCTCAGTTTTGATATCCAGGATGACATGGGCCAAGGCAAAATGATTATAAAAAAAAAAAAAAAAAAAAAAAAAAAAAAAAAAAAAAAAAAAAAAAAAAAAAAAAAAAAAGACTCGAATAATACTAACCACGGAATTTACTTGTGGATATATGGCCCACATGGGATTATCTTGGGTCCATACAGAATGTATTAGCTGTAGCTGAGTGTGGTCCTGACAGACTTGAAACTAGGTGGTATGACCTAAAGATGACAAGAATGTTGAGAGTTTCATGAGCCTTATAAATATAACAAATTGGGTCATTAACCACACTTATTGGAAAAAAAAATGAATATATAGACTGATTGTTTGTATTTGTCTATTGTTGCACCAGTACAGGCTCAACTCACATCATTTCTTTAAAATCCATCATTCCTCTAGTGAGTTCTTAGAAATAACGTTCCAAACATTTTGGTTTCTTAAGCTGAGACTCACAATTAAGCTTCAGATACTTGAGCTGAAAATGAATGCTTACAGGCACAACTGATCCCCATGTACAATAATGTTAAGACTCCAGGAAGAATTCCAACATGAGGAACTGGCACAGCACATGGATGCTCTGTCTTCTCATACCTTATTAAATGGCCTGTATGAGAGCTTCAAGTCAGCATCAAGTTGTCCTGATGGCCTCCTCCTGTCAGTTGTGCTAGACCTCTGAAGTCACTAACCAGCTGATGTCACCTCACAGGATGACAGACAACAAAAATCTTTTTAAAACTGTCTTGTAACCTATAAACTTCTGAAGCTGAAAGATAAATAACTCTGAAAATGAGATGAAGTTGCTATTTGATAATGTTATTATCATGACCTTGAAGTCATATTACAACATTGTGTATTTCTCAACAAAAGGCACAAGGAGCTGATGGAAAATACAGTCTGTTAAGTTTATTTGGAAAAAAAAAAAATGGGGAAAAAAAACCATACAATTCAGCTCCAAAGCTTTTATACCTTTTATCCCATCAGCAGTATCTTCAGTAAGACTAATTTCTTCTAGAAGATTTGTTTCAAAGACCTGAAAAGTTGTACTCTGCAGCCAATCATTTATTTTTTCATTGGCATGCATATAATGAAATAGTCTTCCATCATGGCACACAGAGTTTACTCAAAATGAACTTTTAGCTTGAAAGAATGATACTCTGCTTTCTCACTTCACTCTATTAGGTTCTTAAAATGTTTCAGAAGCTCAGCCAAGGTGGCTTCAGAATCATTAATCTTCACCCAACACATGAAGCAGAAATGCACAGTTAGCAATGGGAAGCAATCTCCTTATCTGCACTAACAGGATAGTTTTTTGAAAAACTCATGAATATCACCCAAACTTCCCAAGGAGTCCTTTGTAAGTGCCCCATCATGTTGGTCTGACATGACTAGCTTTAAACTATGCATGATGCAGTCCCATCAGAGCTGTCCTTTCCTTGCTGTTTCACACAGCTGCAAGAGGGACTCTCAGACCATGGGTGATCACAGAGCATGAAATGAGCAAGTGCAAGTGCTGTACGCTCACAGTCTTTGAACTCTCATCTGGGAATCTAGAATAACAGATCTTTACACTGATCTTCTTCATGAAAGTCAATATGATTGAGCAGTTTCATATTTAAGTCATTTTACTCTAGGTACTGGAGTATTTCCACTGTCTGCTTCTGCCATTTAATTTCAGCTTCTTCAATATTACATCAGTCCTGGCACATAAGCTGAGAACAGCGAGGAACTTGCTGTCATTTTTCTCTGGGCTATTACTACGATGCCACAGGAGTCTCCGTGTCCCTTGAAGACAAAGTCTTGGCTCCAAATGGGATAAATGGTTACAGATTTCTTGACTGTCTGACGTTTTGCTTCACTCCCTCTTTGCATGAAAATTTCATGCTGCCTACCAGATCTCACATTGGTTTCCCAAATCCTCTGTTTTTGCTAGCAATACTGGCATTGTTCACCAGCAGCAAAGCTCTTGGCAGTTTCTTTCCTATTGCCCGGTGCTGTACTAGAAGCTGCACACCCAGCAACAGTGAAATTGGCAGGAGCAGTGCACAATATTTGCAAAATGCACCATCTTGAGCGTTGGAATAAGCCAGCTGCTTGTTCTGAAATCAGACATTCCCTAGTCCTTTGGCAGGAAAGGAGATAGCTTTGCTCAAGGAGCCATAAGTTCTCTAAAATCTGGACTTTTCAGTCACTGCTGCTCCTGTTGTCTGACACTGTTTGTGTGCCTGAGAACACAGATATATCGGTTAATGCAGTTAGCTCTGGGTGGTTTCTGCCACCCTGACCAATGCCAGGCTAGTCATTGCAGTAACACTTGTAGATGTTTCCATAGCTGCCACGTCATTTGCCTCTCATCTCTTATGATCACATTTTCCTTTTTCCTTTTTCTGACACAAAGTGAAACATTTTGGCCTCTTGTCAGACATGTCGAAATCATGCAATAAAGAGTGAAGTAAAAGCTGTTTTGCTAGTCACTGTACCTAACAAGTGTTAGGACAGCAGCAGAGCCACAGCTATCAGTCACTTGCGCAGACACACTGTGTACAAAGTGGGCTGCCTGCTGTGACTTGGGACATAGCCAGAGCGTATCTGGGCTCTCTCTAGTGCAGCATATCTTGTGTCACCATCGCCACGGAGGAGTAAATGATATGTTTCACATATATAGTCCCAAGAAAATGCTACCACAGGGGTGCAGAGAGCTTAAATATCTGCCAAGCCAATGGCAAAAGGATATTTATCCTCCTCACCCCATTGAAACAATTACTTTTAAAATAATTCTATTTGGCAATAATAGATGATTTCCAATTTATTTAATTGGAAAGGTTACACTGAATAATTTTTTTTACATGACTCCTATCCCATTCTATTTCTCAAAATGACTTAAAAGGGTATCATATCTGTATCAATGAAAGAACATCCTCCATTCATCACCTTTGTGCTGTGACAATAGATAGCATCATAAATGTCATGTCACAGATGGTAAACTAGAGGAAGGGCTATTTAAAATGATGATAAGAACCCACTTCTCTATATATATTCTTGCAGGATTTCCTCTGGGATATCCTCCACATCTTCTTTGCTACTTATTTTCTTCACCCCTTCCCAATTCCGTTGAGTCATTCTGACTATTTCTTCTCACTTTGAAGTGAGAACCAAACTTGATTTGTCACAGATTCTCAATGCTGTATATATATACCTGATGGACATTGGAACAAACTACTTATAAGCACGACCAGTGATATTTGAAAGAAATGCCTTTCAATCATCAACAGATTCAGATTAAGATATGATATTAATATGGAGACAGTTATTGTTTAAAGATTAAGCTCATCATCATAAACCCATAAAATAGGTCTTCCTTTTAGGGAAAAAAAAAAAGCACCACTTAAGGCCCTCACTTAATAAAAATCCAATTTAGAGGGAGCAGATCTGAATCACTAATGTCATTAATATTTCAAAAATTAAATCCCTAAGTATTTTAGATGTAGATATTCAATACATGCACTATCTATAAAAGCAGTAGAAAAAGAACAAATCTCACTTTTGTGCTTGCATGTGCATTTGATGATACAAATTATATCACTCATTCACACTTGTATTTCCATAGCAATTCATGCATGTCTGTAGCATGTTGACATTGCAATTTCCTACTTCACGACAGACTGACATCCTTATGTTTTGCAGACAAGTAAAGGAGCATTTTATATATAATTTTGAAATTGCTCAGTTATCACAGAATTGAAAGAAAGGAAATAATCTAGGTCGAGCCCCTAATTTTCTCCTAAGGCAAGGTTGTTTTAAAAAACTCTACACACCATAGCATTCACTTCTAAATCCTAACTTTTCTTCATTTCTAAATCCTGGCTAATCTGAATTATTTTTAAATGACAATGTATGAGGAAAGTTCACAGACACATCTGTGATAGGCATGATAAGCATGATAAGGCTGAAGCAATTGGAGTCGTCTAAGGGGTCATGGCTCCATAAACATAAGAATTCTGCTTGATTTTCTGAAATTTACCTCTGAACAAAACTTTCAGTGTAGTTTAAATCTTCCATTTTATGGGTAAAAGCAGACGATGTGAACAGCACCATTTATATCTGAATTAACTTGTCCTGCTGAAACAGGAGAAACAACAACCACCTCAGCTCTTAATAACCTCCTGCCAAAACTCTGGCAGATGTTGAGGGAGAAATAATGGAGGTGTGCAAAATATTAGGAACTTAATTAACAGAATATTAGGAATATTAGAGACAGAAAGAGAGAGAGAGTTGCTCTTTTACTCACTGTCTAATGTCAAGGAGATTTATCAGGGGGCAAATCAGTCCGTGCCCCTGGAGATTCTGTATATTTTGAAGTATCTGTAACTTTGTGTGCCTTGCATTAGTTAAGCCTTAAAAGATACTCTTTTTTTCCTGTTTTTGTTGTTGTTGTTGTTGTTGTTGTTGTTTTTTGTTTGTTGGTCTGTGTTATTTTGTTTTGTTTCCCAGTGTTTCTGCTGCTGCTTGGTCCTCAGCTATGAACTCAAAAGCTGTAGTGGTGCCCAAAGGATACATCTGAGCTACCAATGAAATTTGCTGATGGTCAGCAGTGGTTCTGGGGCAAAGTGCAGGGGTTATGGGGAGGAGTCTGATTCCTAGGACTATTCCGAGAAGCCGGACATGGTGGTGGTGACCATTCTTTCAATACTAATAGTGGAGGGAATTAGGGAATTAGTGTAAGCCCAGCTGTGTGGGCTGTAGCCCATGTTAAAAGCACTATAGAAACTGCTCTTAAAAGAAACTACTCAAAATAAGAACTCCTTATCTCATGGGGAAGGCATAAATACTGTGCTGGTGGACACATAAACAGTCACCTATCTGAAAGTCCTTGGCGTCTGGATTCACATTTGGCTACCTGGATGGAATTCTCAAAATGGGACTAGCGAGCTGTGCTTCCTCACTGAACGAAAGGGAAAGACATCCACATGTAACGCACCTTAGATGTGAGTTGATGCCATGTTCAAATAAATTTTAATTCTAAGGAGTGTACAGATATTTATGTAATGGCACAATTCAAGAGAAGGAGCTGAAGATAGTCCAACTTAATCGCATGCATAGACAAAAGTTAGGACGTCCACCTGGGCAATAGGAAAGTAGTCTTTATCTCCACGGCCCAAATGAAAGGAAAAATATTGATTTGAAATCAAGTTTCCAGATTCTGAAGAAAATGTCCTAATAAATAATGGGTTATTGAATATATGGAGAAGAAAGTTCCTTTTTGGAAATGACTCTATTGACTTATAAAGCAAGAAAATAATTAAAAACTTCTCACACTGAGTGAAGACAATTTCCTTCCACATAGACATTTCAGCCTGTTCCTCAGAATTTCTTATTAACTATTTTACATGACTCCCTGCTTAGATTCGTGCTTTGATCCACTGGGGACATTCCACTGACTTGTAACAGGAGCCTAAGTAGCTTGATGAGCAATTAACAAGAGAAGAAATTTCCATTTATATTCAGGCCACTAGTTGTGACATGCACCAGTTTTGTTACTAGCTGTGACAGATTTCTTGTATGAGCTGAAAAAAAAAAAAGAACTCTTTTCATTTTACTCACTACTTGTCAAAAAAGGGTCAATAAGCAGGGCCACAGGAAGGCTGGAACAAAATCAGTACTTCAAGCTGAGAAATATTTTGCTTTTTTATCACCAGTGACAATAAAAAATAGTGCAGATTCACAAGATTCAGTTAAGTCAATAACACTGTAGTACTGTCCAAAAATGCTTTGATACTCCTAGAAACATCTTAAAGGACACTAAGAAAGACATAGAAGAGGTAACCACAAAGTGAAGCTTTATTTTATTTTATTTTATTTTATTTTATTTTATTTTATTTTATTTTATTTTAT
>VZSG01000481.1:299784-321587 GCA_013398315.1 Nothoprocta pentlandii | reverse complement strand
AAAGAAAGAAAGAAAGAAAGAAAGAAAGAAAGAAAGAAAGAAAGAAAGAAAGAAAGAAAGAAAGAAAGAAAGAAAGAAAGAAAGAAAGAAAGAAAAGAGAGAGAGAGAGAGGTGGGTCAAGACATAAGAGTCAGTAAGAAAACTGTGTTGCTTTCCAGGCCCATTAGGCATGAGATGAAAACAGACCATTAGCTATGAAAATGACTTTGAGATGGGAAGATTACTTCTTCATCCCTC
Source organism: Nothoprocta pentlandii (assembly GCA_013398315.1). Classification (NCBI taxonomy): domain Eukaryota; kingdom Metazoa; phylum Chordata; class Aves; order Tinamiformes; family Tinamidae; genus Nothoprocta; species Nothoprocta pentlandii. The sequence goes on along the minus strand of VZSG01000481.1, from coordinate 321,350 downwards.
TAACTGCTGCCAAACACATGGGACTAATTACTGGAGCTGGTGAGAAATGTCCTGTGAGAGGCCTTCCCAGAAGTGCTGCCTGTTCCATGGAAGGGACCTGCCTGCCCGCTCACCTCTTGGTTTGCACCTCAGTGGTTGCTGCGCCCAGCAAGCTCATGCAGAGATCCAGTGCTGGCAGTGCCGCTCTGAGAATCTTGAATTCCTTTGAACTCACTGGCAGAAAATCATTTAGAAATTACCCAGACAGGCTGGGCCTTTCTCTTCTTTTCCACCTTGAAACAGAAGAATCAGATGCTTCAGTTCCACAAAGAAGCAACAAATACTCATTTTCATGCCAACCTAGAACAAAACCAAATATTGCAATGCCAGTGGCCACCTTAGAAAATACCCATGGATTTTCATAGTACAATCAAATACATCCTGAGGCTGCCTGGTTGTTTATTTTATTTTTAATTTTACCAAATCCTCTTGTGACTAATCCTCATTGGTATGGACACCTAATATTAGTGAATTTGCCTATGACACCATAACTGGAAGATCAACGATAAAGGAGCATGGCAACTGCCAACCTACAGTTTTGTCTGAGACTAACTTACAGCAGAGTAAGGGGTTAAAGCTGAATTAGCTCAAGCCCATCCCTATCGCTTTTAATAAGCATAGTTAAACGGTACAGTAAGGATACTAGAATCCTACATCATTCCAATAAAACAGAAAATTTAGGAGGCATACATTAACTATATATATCTGCAGTAAGAGTCAGCATGTTGGAATTTCAGCAGTTTCCAGAGTTTTCTAGTTAAGCCCTTCCTTTCTTAAAGTAATTGTTGAGACAACCCTGTCTGTAACTCAGGAAAGCAACATAATACTGGTTTACGATCAGCTCTTACCTCTAAAAGCTAAGCTCTAAAAATGTAAGGAGCAGGAACATGGTATATTTTTAAAATGGAAGATGAGGCTATAGAGAACTCATCTATAGGATGAAATCACTGAATTAAGAATATATATGTGCATTTGCTTACCTGATTGTTAGTTCTAGCACTAGTACACTTTGGAAATATGCCTTTCCAGTCCTATTTCAAACATCAGTGACTTCTGCATCCTCCTGACCTGAAAGGACATTCAGTTCAGAATGGGAGAAAGTGGTTAACAGTCATCATGACCTGGAAGTATAAATATTCAAACAGATCTGCTGGTTTTGTCTGTCAGGTTTTCTTTTGAAAACTTGAAAGAAATAGATGGAAAACTATTTTGTTCTGAGATCATCTATTACAATTTTGATTAAGATCATCTATTACTGTTTTGATTAATGCATACTTCCATGCACAACTCAGTATTACAAAACAGTATATACCTCATAAGTATGCAATTTAAATTGTTTATATGATTTCCACAATTGTTGTTACAGATGTTTTATTTGCCTGTGGGTATAGTTTAGACTAGTTTTGCTGTTGAAGAAAATATTCATGTAACTGCACCCTTACTACAGAATAGTATTTCGGGGAACCTAGAAATATATGCATACTAAAGCAAATTTCCAGAAACAGTTAGAGTCTCAAACTCAAGTTAATAACAAAGATCTTATATATATTTTCTCGAAAGAAAAAAAAGGAAAAGCCAAGCCTAAAAGAATATAAAAGTTGGAGAGAGAGGAAATGGAGGCTGCCATTAACCCAGGAGACAAAACTTAATCTTGCACCCTGTGTTGAAAACTGAAATTACCAACTGGGAACCCATCCATTGGATATATAACTCTTGCACACCTCTAGGAAGCACTGAAATCCCCATTACGTTTTCCCAAAGAGCCCATCCCTTATCTTGAAAATCTCTTGAGAGTCCTCACAGTCCAGTTGCACATCCCATGACAAAATATCAACACCTCAATTCCTCTCACCTACCAGAAAGAGAAGCCTTCCATCTCTACACATTGGCTCCTCAGGAGACTTGTACACATATATACAGCACAGGTAAGCTTTGCACAGAGCTACAGAATGGTTCCTTTTACTTAAAGCACAAAGGACGAGATGTTTTTGAAGTTTATTAACCAGCCAAGGGCAGGACCCTATCCACCAGGAGCGCAGCACCTCACATGGAAGTGAACCCTCTCTAGAAATCTGGAATGGTGACTGGAGAAAGATCCAAAGCATCTGCTCTGGGACAGCTACAGTGAGCTCTAAATGGTTAAGCACTAGGTGAGGTGAACTGAATCTACCCCTAATACCTGAATATGGCACCATTCATTTTATCACATTCTTCTCTCTGGGTCTGTTTGCATTCAGTTTCCCTTCCATCCTGCTGCACTCCTGGAGCAGATGTCTCTCCTTCAGCTTGAGCTGCTGAAAGCAGGTCATTATCCTTCTCCATAACCTTTTGATTTCTCCTCCAGATGACATCTTTTGTAGGCTGAACAGAGAAACATAGACCCAGGGTAGACAACCCTGTTCCTTAAGTGACCTGCATTCTGCTATAGCGAATCTCAGTATCAGACATTTGTTTCCTGAAAGCAACTACACTTCACTGATCTAGAAATATGCTCCTCTGCTGTTGTCTGTGCCACCATGATTTGAAGAGTCAGACCAATATGAAAGCAAAGACAGCAGGAGGAGTATAAAGCTACCAATCCAAAAGAGAGCTGGTAGCCTTCTAATGACACGAACGCACTTGCAAGCTGTCATCCACTCTCCTCAGCCTCCTTATAAAAATCCAAAGAGCTCAAGCTTGATTTATTTAGGCTCATAGAAGATTTAGATCTTGGGGCATCTTTCTTCTCATTTTTCCTCTCCATAGTCTGCAGATATTTTATTAGGTTAGTAAAGAATCATGTTGCAGCAATCTTCACACAGCACCTGTGCACTGGCACAATGTCCTGGTCCATCCCTCCTGCCAACATCTCTTCAGTAGAAGTAAAGGTGGAAAGATGGAAAAGGGTCTTCAGAGCAATTCATCACTTTTGCAGACTCCAGGAAATGCAAATGGAAAGGTACAGAGACAGAAAGACTGAGCTTCCAGTTCCCTTCGCTCCATAGCTTCATACCTATGTGTATGACCCACCATTCACCTAGTCTGCATGTCCCTAACAGTACAGCTCATTTAAGGAAAAAAGGGCTGTATGTGGGTCAAAGTACAAGATAAAATATAAATAGATAAATCACAGAGGGAGACTAGAACACTATTACATAAATTAGTCGCATTTACTCATTCCAAATAGAGCCTGCTATTTTTAATTACAATCTCTAAAGCAGTGCCTATGCATAGGGTTTCTAAATCTAACTAACCGCGTCTGCCCAAAGTTATTTTTATAGTCTAGTGAGAAATTCCTAAGAATAGAAAGGTTCTAATACAAAACCACTGGCTAAACTTTAATAACTGCTAAAATATGCTAGTATGGTCTGAGTAAATTATATACTGTAAATACTTAAAAATTAAAAATTAAGGAACAGGAGAAACAAGAGCTTTATTAGCCCAAGTGTGACTGAGATAGAGGCCCTAGCTTAATTTTTTTTTTTTTTTTTTTTGGAACAGTTTAGGTACACAGTGAAATGTTCCCAAGTTTCACTTATCACATCTTTCTGCAGTCTCAGCTGTTTTTCTGCACTATGTTCATCTGCGCCAGTTAAGAAAAAGGTTGGTCTTAGCTATTTGGATCATGACAAAATCCCTTGCTTTTGTTCAGCACAGCCGATTTTTCACAAATATAACACAGCTCATCCTGTGATCAGAAATAAGAAATCCTCTAACAGCTAATGGATCTAAGCTGGGATTGTGCTACTATAACTGATGTTTTTCAGAGAAACTGAGAATTCGATGAACTGAATTAAATACCATTTGCAAGGCTTCTCTTCAAGATAAGTACATTCTTACAAAAAGACTGAGACTGCTATAATGAAATACAGATTTCTATTCTAGAGAGCACTAACTAAGCATTTTATGACTTACACAGATTCCATCTGTATTTCTAATGGTAGTAGAAATATTTCTGGAATAAGATAAGCTTCCCAAGAGATTTGCATCATCAGATGAGAACCTTTTCTAATCAAAAATGAATAAGTAAATAAATAGAAGTTTTTAAAAAATGGTGTTTCTCCCATCAGAATGAATTTGAGGCCTAAATAGTCATGACCTTTGTAAGACACAGCCTAAGAAGGAACAAGATAAGGATTTCATATAAATATGTGTAACTTGTACTTGTGGTATTATCACTGACATAAGGAGAGAATTATTACTGTACTAAAAAAAAAGAAAAGTCCCACATTATTAGGATATATAACTCTACTTATTATCTCTCTATCAAATGCTGCCTCAAACCATGAATTGGAATTATTTGACTGAAGATATAAAATTATTCCCATGGCTCTGTGGTAAAAAAAGCACAGATGTCATGGTTCTGTTTTAATCACTCATCAAATATCAGACCATTGTCTGATAACAAGCTGCAACAAATGATTTCCCTATGAACACTGCAAAATATTTCACATCAGGTTTTCTAATGCTTGGACTCCTGTAACACCGAAGAATATTCAGCCAAGTTGGAGATAATGGTTATATGACTTTTCAGCCACACAGCAAAAGAAAGACAGAAAAGTATTTCAGTCCATTACGATGTGCTCCAGAGAGCAACAAAGAGAAAGTAAACAAAAGCAGTTGTTATGAACTTAAACACTTTTTTACTTACACCAGTAAACCAGCCCAACACGTAAATGTGGTTCAGGTACAAAGTGTAACAAGCAATTATTTGTTAAAATATACATATATATATATATATAAAATATATATAGTGATTTAGTCCTTTTTCTCAAATACATTATTATTTTTTATTTCATATTTATTTCCTCCCGATTTTTCAGAAAAGGATTACAAACAAAGCACAGACCAGTCTTTGGCATGGTAATAAACTATAAAAGCAGGAAATAGTAATAGTTTCACAACACATAGCAGTGCCTTGTAAGACACTTCACAGCTCACGGATTCACAAATACATCTTTAACATATTCATAAATGATCTTGAAAAGGGGGTGGAGTGCAAGGTGACAACATTTTGTTGCATGCTGTTTTCTTGCCTAACGCATACCAAAGAGAGTGGCATAACCAAATACATTGCCAGGTTTGTCTCCTTGTATTTTCCTTGGTGTTCTCTTCTTGTAGCTATGTCCCAAGAAATTTAGTCTCAGAGCTGAAGGCCAACTGAAATCTCTCTCCAACTTCAGCAGTTAGGATCTGCTGATGGGAGTGTAGAGACCAAAGGATGACATGCTGGATTGGAAGGAGCTTGCAGGAGATGGGGTGGGAGGGAAAGTGGAGGCAAACCAAAGCAGGATGGATATTACACACACATATTCATTGCCATGACGCATCACACACTTGGCAAAAAAACAACTAGTGGAAATAAAACTCAAGTTAAAATAGTAATGAATGCAACAAGGGACTGTCCTGCAACTCCTCATCTTCATCCAGTGCTCTAGAAGCATCTAAGTTGCATCTGCAGTCTGTAAGCATCTTCCCTACCTTGAACACATTTCATATTTGATTAAAAAAAAAAGAATTTCATCTTTACATCAGGATTTTTTTGCTTTTCCCTAGAATAAAAAGCTCAATTTGAAAACAAAGTTATAAACTCTAGTTCTTCCACACTCCCTACCGCAGCCTAGTCTCAATTTCAAACCTGTCAGCATATCTCTCATCACACATATCATTTTAGAAACACTGTATTTCATGAAGAAACTGATGTAGGAAGGAAGGCAATGAAGCTTTTCAGCAGACCAGGCAATGCTCTCTATGGCTATAAATGCTTTTTCAATGGGGCAGGCATATTATATGCACATTTAGGCTTAAATCAGGATTGAAAACTGCAGAATTTAAAGCTTTACATTTAGCATTTGCAAAGATCTCGGTAGTGTTGGATTTAGTTTGAATCTCTTTTATCTGCTAATGGAAATTTGACAACACTTTCCTTTAACTAACATTAAACTGAGTGAATGCCTCTGAGACTATTCCAGCCTACAATGCTTCAGATGTGCAGAGTGCTTCAATAGACAGATCCTTCAGTCTAATTGACTTAGGCTGAATGAGTATTCTGAAGATTTTCCTATCCCTTCAGGGGTTTCCTGTAAATCATTTATTCAGGCTAGGTAGAATAGTAGATTCTTCCAGGAACCTACATGTCACGCAGCTTGAGTCTCTCCACAGATCTACTTCTTGGAGAAAAACACAAAATATGCTGTGGAGTTAAATGTAGATACAACTATTCAATTGTACAGACATCCTTAGAGAGACAAAATGATTTAGCTACAGAAAACAGATACCTCCCAAGCTCCTGTGCAGTCAAGTGATTTGTCCTGGAGCTGGACCTTCTTTCATGAGTTTGAGCCAACAGTGGCTGAGTAAATGCCTTCTCCATGGTAGCTTGGTCCAATGCAGTCTAGTTTCTCCTCCTTTTATAAACCCCCCATAAAGGCTTCTGTGGGACAGATCCACCTCCAGGTTGGCTCCCTGCTGCAGCTGCTGCCCTCTCAGCATGATGGACCAGAGGAGCCAGCACCCATTTACCTCTAGCCAGAGTCACATTGATGAGCTGGTCTCCTCTCAAAAAGCTCTGTTTTCTTAAACCCTTTCTGATGCTTGCTTTAGGTAGCAGCAAATCTTTCCATAAGCAACATCCTGGGCTGTTTGCAGTAAAAAAGAAACTTGTTTGCAAACGTTTTCATCAGAAATAATACTGTGTCTGCAAAACAGCAGCTGCTGCATCTCCTCATACATGTAAATTATTAAACACCCTCCTCAAGTCTATCCTTGGATACTTATTTTGGGGGTAAGTGGCTCTGTGCCACTATGCAGATGCCCTAGTCACATGGTGACACAGTAGCAGCTCCATTTCAAGCAAGATGGAGTGGCAGGGTTGTGAAACTTTCACAGCAGATGTTCAGTGCACTGGGAGGAATGATTGCTGCCTATCACTGCATCAATTAAAATGTGCTGAGTCCTCTAATAAAGACAAGAAAAACACAGTATGTTATCTGAAAGTATTACCCACAAATGTAAAAAATGGTTGCTTATGGGGGAAACTCTGATGTTGGTTGCCACATGTGAGACTATTTAAAGAATCCGATTTCAAGAATCTGGCTGTTACACAATTTCTGACTTGTAAAGCATCAGCATTTTAGATCCATGTTATTCTATTACAATAGCTGGGATATTCCTGTGTATAATCAGTTTGCCCAACGGGACAATGAGCCCAATTGAGAGAGCACTTCAGGAATAGATTACCTGACTCAAGATCTATAGAAGCAAATGTCTTTTCATTGACCTCATTGGGCAATGGATCAGACTCGTAAGTATGATTAAGCCCAGGATGAAAACTAATCACATATTTAAGACCTTTTCTGAATTGATATTTCTCCTCCTCCTTTCAAGGTCAGATCTTTCCTGTTTATGTTTATGTTCACGCTTACACAATGTAATTGTCAGTTATCCCACGAGAACATCTCTAACAGGCATGTATTTTCTAAAGAAAGATGAGAGGACATCAACTTTCCCCATAAGGACTTGTTGGTCAGTGCCTGCACTACTGCTGTGATACACCCATGACCTGTGGCTCTGAAGCTGCCCCGGTAAGACTGGGGTTGTGACCGCCCTTATTCTGTTACAAGGTGCTCAGCAATCTGAAACAGCTCTGGTTGTATATTGTATTCCATTCCACATGTAAAAAAGTGGGGATATTTCAGATTACATTCAAAATGCCACTCATATCTACTTTCCTGCCCAGCCCCCCATTAGATGCCCATCACCAGTTCTTCTTCCTTCAGGCCCAGAAACATTCATCTTCCCACCCTCACAACATCTCTTCTCCCTATAGAAAGGGAATAAACTCAGCAACAGTCTCATCTTCCCTCCCCATCTTCTCCACAGCTGACTTACACCTCATTAAGGACTTCACTCCCTCTGCTTTTTGGATGCATAAACACATTTTGCATAGAACATGAAAACACAACAGCTGATCAGATTCATATGGACCTGGTGAAGAACTCCTCCATGAATCACAAGTATTAAAAAGGTACAAGCAATGACTGCAAAATAAGAAGAGCACTCAGCATTCAGTACTATAAACCCAAAAGGTTACCTTAATCAAATAGGGTTGTGAAAGGTAAATGAAAAAGCTAACCTCCAATCAGATCAAGATCACCTTAAAGCAGGAATAATTTGAGAGCTGTAAGAATTTAATAAGAACATCTTGATTGTGGTGCAACCCATAGTTTACCTATGGCAAGTTACCAGAACCCCTGTTTGGCAGCTACACAGCTCCCTATATACAATCCCATATGTCTCTGTCATTTGTCCTTCACAATTTAAGGCAACATTTGACAACAGCTGTCATTGCCTTTTGTACATTGCTTTTTGTACCTGTACATGCCAAGTAATACACAAAATGAAGTAGTATTTTCTAGTGATTTCATCTTTTAACAGTGGTGGGATATTTCTTCCATTTACAAAGGGAGGAAAATCTACAAAGAATTAAAATCATTATGTAAATTCTGATAGTTATTTTCAGAAGGGCGCTTGGTACCAGCTCCAGCTCTTTCACCTGAGCTGTATTAGTAAGGCATATAATTTAAAGAGCCACTCAAGAGGCAGTGGAGTAATATCCTTGAATTCAGAAGCCTGGAGAGTGTTTTCCTATTGAAATATTGACCCAACAAATCTAGAGCAAATTAATGATTTCCCTCTTTGTTTCATTCTTTTCCCAGAAAAAAAAAAAAAAAAAGTTTCAACCTTGAGTATAAAAGAAGTACAAATAAAAACTTCCTTCTTCAGCTGCAAGTCCATGCACACACAGAAAATACTATAGATCAGTTAAATCATCTCAAAAATATAATTACAGATCATCAGTCTTTATCCAATCTAATGAAAAAGACATAGTAATACTTTCAGAAATACTGGTTCCTTTTCAGAGAAAAAAAAAACCTCATTGCAGCAGTGGGAACTCCAAATTTTAGACACTGTTATAGTTCTAGTCCTTTCCTTTCCGAGAATTTCACTAGAAATATTCCCCAGGTTTCTCCCTGGAGAAAATGTCCAGGATATCAATTATCTTATTTGTGAATAATAAAATGAGATTATATAAAAGCTTTCTGAAAGGGAAAAGGATCTCTTTCTAGAATCTTTTCTATTAGTATTAGGGTGTAATAACAAAGGATTACAAACCAGTAAAAGAAAAGTGCCATAATATTAATGTACGTCACTAATTGTTAAAATTTTATGCTTATTCTATAGCCCTGGAGAGATTATTGTCTTCAGTAATGAAGTTTATATTATAAAATCTGTTTAGATACAGTGATCCTAAGCTTGATGTTAAAATGGCAATGGTGCAACTACACTGAGATAACCAAATTTAGTCGCCTTATTCTGGTGTTAAAAGATTTTCATGTGTTCAGCACTGGACCCTCACAATTATGTTCTTTATGTTCTTATCTGTTTTTAGAAAGATGAATGTCATTTTAGAATAAGGATAGGTGGTGGTAGAAACATAAGGCTCAAAATGCCTCGCATATACTTACCTATATCCACAAGTTCCCAGTAAAACTATAGAAAGTGGGCAAAATGGAAAGTCCAGCAATTATAGGAGGAAGTCTTTGATTTTTTTTCCTATTCTCAGCTAGCAATAAAAAGAAAAATACTAGTATAGATGCAAACAAGCTTGCTGTCAATAGAGAGATTTTATTTGCTTATAACTAGCTCAGAATAAAAACCAAACACTGACAGACCTTTTTTTTTCCACATGTTATTGTTGAAGATGCAACAACTCCCCCAGCTTTTATGGTTCTGCATTTGAACACTTCCCTCTTCCCCTGCTGGAAGCATATCAGCCAACAGAGTGACCTTTACGTTAATCTTTTTTTGTTAATTAACATAAGTGCTTCTTGTCACTTCAGTTGGACACAAACAAGATTTAGACACATCAGGGTAATGAGATAAAAGTGGTGAGACAAGGAACAGGGTACAGTGAGAAAGAGTGAAAGCTACTCATATCTCTCATTCTTTTTTTGGTTTCTTTCTTTTTTTTTTTTTTTCTTTTTTTCTCCCTTTTTTGTAGCCTGAGTGATGGGTCTTTCATTCCAGGTCCTACTGCTCCCTGCCTGGCCTTCAGTCCCTGGGGATTCATGCACCACTGGGCAGAGCAGAAGTTTCCCATTGCTCCTTGGCAGTGGCTGCCCCATACTGCGAGTTTAAAAATTCATGAGCCTGTAATGCAAGGAAGGGACACCTTTTCTCTGCTGTCTAACTTGAGCTCTGCACAAAGGTCAAGGCACGAAAAGCCTAGAGGAATTCAATAGATTGTGTTTGTTTCATTCTAAAACACCAAGGAGATGTCTATATCGAGAAACAATTAGAGATGCTATTTCTAACACAGCCAACCCATCTCACTGTCTTTGGGGCATAATAAGAATTCACTTTAAACATCGTTTGGTTGTCCCTACGGAAAACTACACAGAGGGAGGGAACCAGAGCTGTGGTTAGGTGGGGATTTCTGTTCTGGCACCTTGGCTTTCATCAATTCCCTGTTTTTTCTCTCCCAAGCTCTCTATTAGAGCAGTTTTCTCCCAGGATATGTGCTAAAGAGCCTTTTGGTCCTGTTGTTCAGGGAGTGACAACAGTGAGCCTTGATACAGGGTGAGGCTGATCTGCATCTCCAGGTCCATCCAGAGCACACAGCCATAAATCTCTCCATTTTAGTAGGAAGCTTAAATTCATCCCAACAAGTTTTAGGAGTCTCACTGTGGTCACTGTAGCATCTACGTAATTGAACACATCTACATCTTCAACAGCTTTCTCTGTATTTTCTGCATGCCTGTAAAAAGCAAGAGCAATGCCTTTCATGACTTCTACACAGTTGTTAGGTGCCTTAAATGAGGCAGAATTAGATTAGGTTTTCATATCCTTATCTGACTGCCTGGCCATGTTATTCTTGATGAAGTCTGATCTTATTAAACTAGATTTTCTTTGGTCATGATGTTTTTGTAGTTTCTGGTTACCAGTGTAGTTTCTGGTCATTATGTTTTTGTAGTTTCTGGTAAATTGTGGCACCTGGGTTTTACACAAACAATTCTACTGTTTCTCCTATATGTTTGGTGACCAATGTGAAGCCTGATTTCTCATGAGACCTTCCTGGGCTGAGTGTATGGGTATGGTAGAAGGCGAAATAGCAGGGAAGAAAAATCAGATGTCACTGGATTTTCTTAATTATAACCAGATTCACAGAATCCTGATATCTCAATTACCTAAGGGAAGAATGTAACCAATGAAGCCCACGTGCTGGGTTTCTTTCCCCTGGGAGCCAGAAAGAGGGCAATGAGGAGTCTCTTTGACTGTCTTTAATGTTGCCTAAAATAGTCCGGAGACCAACCTCCAGCCCTGAGGTTGAGTGGCACCATCCGACTAATGTCCTCACTGCTGAGGACTTGTTTCCTCTAGAACAGATTTGTCCTAGACAGGCCTCTTTGGAGTAGCCCAAAAATGAATCAGAAAGTAGATTAACATCTGAATAGCGTGGACAGTCAAAGATACCATGTTCACACTCACTCCCTGACCCTGGTTTCATTACCTATCCATTCCCAGATCTGGACTGCAGCTGGTCTGTGCATGTAGATCAGTACAAGGAGTCACTCCCTAGACTCTGCAATTCAAGACCAAGTCCCAGTTTTGTCTTGCCAAAACCCTTGAGAATAATGTCCATTTTTTGTCTCTCAATCATTTTTGACTTCCTTAGGAAAGTGGAATTTGTTTGCACTGGATATGGCTGGTAAACTTGGCCATGCTTAAGCTGACTCTCAAAACACTATCCTGTAAGATCTCTTATTACACATTTAACCTTGATCTAATGTTGTATTATATATCTTGTATTTGTGGCTGCATTTATTAGACTTATTCTATATAATTCAAATTATATACACAGCTAAACCCATCTGAGTAAGAGTCACTGCACTGTGAAATACCATTTAATCCAAAGAGCAGTCATTGTGTTATTGTGTAGACAGATGGTATTAGAGCTGACAAATTGTGCTGGCAAGGTATAGATTTTACCCCCTGAAGAACAAGACGGGAAAGTAAAGTATGTAAGACCCACTCTCAGCTTCAAAGTAACTAAAACCTCATATTAGTGTAGAAGTAATATATTCAAAAAGCAAACCAGAAAATCCATTATGTCCACCTGATGGGTAGGATCCAATATATGAATCTGAATTAGCTCAAACACCCTTATAAATGAAAGGAAACAGGCACCATTGTAACATAGTCCAGATAATGTTAAAGTATATTCAGGAAAAGTATATTCAGGAAATGTTTAAAGCTCTCCGTTTCCTACATAGGAAATGTAAGTGGCTCTCTCTGATGCATATATTTCACCAGATAAATCCTACTCCCAAAGCTACATTTCCCTGTGTAAAGGATAAGAACTTGTCTTTGAAGTCTTCAGGTGGAAATTCTGTCCACCTAATCTTAAATATCTAAGTTAGGGAGACAAGACTTTTCCCTGGAAGCTTTGAAAGGCATTTGTCTTCTTTAATTAGGTTTATATGGATCTTATTACTTATTTTTAGGAGGACTGATTAAACAAAGTCTAGGTGTCTACAGCATAGGTGCAAATCAGGCGCCTGTAGTAGCAGACTGGATCTCACCCCACCTGCATATGAAACAGGAGCACAAGGTTGCTGATGTAGATACAAGTGCATCCTGTGAAAAACACTGATTTTAAGTCCAAAAGTTTATGACTTTTTTACATGTTTATTCCATCAAGGAATACTCAAAAAAAAAATCACTGATCTGCACAGCTGAGGGAGCAATAACTGTACTGGCATCTAAATGAAACTAGAAAGGCAAGTAGATGAATCCAGGGAATGTTGTAGAAATGCATCACCCCCAACAAGCCTGCCAGTGTCACATGTCAGGTGCAGAAAGTCATGAACTGGAATACACACTGAGCAGGATGTAGATTAGGTTATAACGTTTTGTAGCAGAGGCAATACATTTTACATCTGAGGCTTAAAGTATTATTTTTTTCAATCATTATTTTAAACAAACTATTCTCAAAATAAGAGGATCCCTTCATCCTACTGTGTCCCATCCTGCTACAAATATTTATTTCAATCACTATTTTAAATGCTCAGATCCCAGAATAAGAGGGATCCATTCACCATACTAATTCTCATCTTGCTAAAATTTTCTTTACCCTCCCTTGCCAAGCAACAGCCTAACTTCAGTCATGAATAGTGTTTATAAGAAAAGATCATCTCTGAAATCTGGGAGGCACAACTGAACCATAAGCAATACTCCCCAGTTCACAAGCTGTGAGCTAAACAAATTGTTTAACTAAAAAGAACTGTTAAGGGTAAAGGAAGGGAAATAGAGAAAAAGAAAATACAATATATATTATGAGCTAGACTCAAAACTATTGTTTGAAGCAGCTCCTCCTCAAGTACAACTACCAGTGACTGCTGGCACAGCTTGTTATTCTTTTTTCTTAAGAGAGGGCTCAATCAAGCTTCTTTGTCCCCAAAGAGAACTCAAGCTTCTGCAAGCTCTCCCAAGTTTAGGCTGCTGTATACAGAGGATCTAGTGTAGCTAGTGATGATCTTGGCAGTCACCCTGCTTCCCACAAGCTAGTCCTGCTCAGCTGACATACTGTCACCCATCACTTGCATGAGGCAGACCCCTTGCCAGAGGCATGGGCCATCTATTTATGAAAGCTTTAGATACGAGGAGGATGCCAAAACAAAGAAATATTCCTTTCCTGAAGCTCTTTGCCCAGGATGTCTCCCCTCACGGTAGATCAGTTGGTTTGGACACAGGGTCATGTCTTGTGGTAGTAAATTTTCACATGAGAATGCCCAGAATCTTTCCAACCTTACAGTATGTAGCTGCTTTTATCAGCAACAACAACAAAATAACTTCCAAAATGCAGAAAAATGTACTTGTAAAAAGATGCTATGCTCATTGACATTTACCATCAACTTTCTTTCAAAGCAGTGTTTCTGCTGTTGTGTCACCCAACCCACTGAGTCCTCTGACAGAGGCAATTCTTCTACCTGAGGCCACCAGCCCCTTTCTGAAGACCAACAAAGTCACTAAAAGCATTGACTGGGGGATATTGATGTGGTTTATTAAAGCACAAGTAAATAAATCCAAACTTTTTTAGCAAGAAGGTGGATAAAGGGAGTTCTTAAAGCTCCTTTTGGCATACTTCTTTCTTTCTCTCTGTGATGTATATATCTTTTACAGATTTAATAATAGGCCACAGACCTGCTCATACACAGGACACCAAATCTAAGCAGGACATAAATCAAAAATTACTAGCAAAATAAGTGCCATGAATTCTCTTAGGAAGCTGAAGAAAGGGGGGACAGTTTCCAGGTAAAGGGATAATCTACATTTTACTGTTTAGGTAAGACAGTAACAGACAATAGCAACAGAGATAGAAGTTCAACAGTACTGTTATATTAAGGCACACGCAGTAACTGCAAACATTTGTAAGAACAATAGTAAATGTAGTGATTTAGAACAGAAACCAGATGTATAATGCTACCTTCTATATCATGCCACATAATCCTGACCATAATATTTATTCATGGTTTTCCTGTTCTCCAGTAGCCTTCTATCTCGGGATCTCCAAATAGTCTAAAACACAGAACATTCATGAAGGAGACTTTGATGACAGCCCAGTTTTGGATTCAGATGACATGGAGCACACTGCGAAGACTAACCCAAGCCTAGGAAGCCAGATCACCATTTTTTGTACTATAATACAACTAAAGGTGGTGCAGTGACTGCTGCCCCAAGCACTTGAGAGGAGGCCAGACACACTTAGGCTGAATTAATTTCTTTGCACTGGCTGTGGGCACACAAGGTTCCCATCTAAAGGATTTAGTGGTGTTCATGACCTCTTCCGCACCAAAGACCTTAGGGACCCCTCGCAGTTCCCACAGGGGCTTCAATGTCTTTCCATTTGAGCTGAACTGTGGATCTCCACTTTCCCACTACTGTTTATGAAGCTCAGAAGTGAAGGCACATGGAAAGTGCAGGGCAGAGAAGAAAGCAGTCTCCTTAGCAGCCTTTGCAGCAGATCTCCTCACTCAGCACTCACATGTGGGCTAAGAGCCGTTAATGTCCTTTTGTCTAACTACTGCTTACTTGCAACCAAGTGCAAGTGTCCAATTGCAAGTGCAATGCCCAAAGAATATCTCATGGAACCAGAAGAGATATGAAGTAATTCAACAGGATTGTGGTCTTTTTTTTTTTTTAATTAAAAAGTAATTTCTGTAACTGTCACCCCCCTTCTCATCATGTTTCTTGAATAAAATACACTTGATAGATTAAAAATATATATTATAAAAGTGCATCTATAATTATAAAAAAATCTTAGAAATATACCATTAATGGTCAAAGAAAGTGCTGACAGCAAAAGAAAAATAAACATAACTTTAAAGCTCTGAACAAACACTTTTTCTTTATTAACAGATATTTAATTTCAATGCTTAATAAACACAGATGAAAAAATCAATGTAAAAAAATTCAACACCTTTCTGCATTGTGGAAAAGAGAAGGAATGCCCAATTAGATGTTTTGCTATTACTGGGGAAAAAATGCAAGAAATATGGTACTTACCTTTTTGATCTTTCAAAAATGAAAACCTCAAGTAGGTTCCTCAAAGAAAAGTATTGCAAAACTTCTCCAAAAACATAGTCCACATGTTCTCAACATATATTATGGATCATAAAGAATCAAAACCTCAGATGCCTAAATACAGATGTCTATAGTGGTTTTAAATATCTCCTGGTTTCCCACTTTGTCTTCAGCTGTCAGCCCTAGATAGCACAGTCTCCTGTAGATCTAGGGTCGTATCTACTTACCTTCTACATGTAGACATGAAATCCCTCAGATTAGCTAAGACAGGACACAGGAAGCCTCCTGCATGCTGGAAACCTCAAGGCGTTACATACCAAAATACTTGAATCCTGTACTTTTATCCTGGAGGAAAGTTATTAATGCATCTTTTCCAGGTACAAAATTCTGTGAGGAAATTGTAGCTTCTACCACAGTGTACTGTCCATGAATATTCTTTTTTATGCATAGAAGGTTTCTTCTTGGTTGTTCTACATGTGTCAGAAAAAAATCCATATGTTTTGTTTGAGGCAGCAATGTCAGACAAAATTAGAAAGGCGTAGCAACATTTTTCTCACACACTTTTTTTTTTGGCAGATACAGAAAAGAGAATGCTTCATGGTCATAGGAACCAAGCAGAATAGCTTGGTTTCAAGTGTACCCTATGGGAAACAAAAACAAAAATCCAGGTAATAGAAAAAGGAAAAATGATTCTTATTTCAAAAGCAGGTATGGGGAAAAAAAGGCTCAGATTCACAGTAAGACAGCCATCAGATCATAGAATCATAGAATCCTTAAGGTTGGAAGGGACCTTCAGAGATCATCTAGTCTAACACCCCTGCACAAGCAGGGTCACCCAAAGCACGGGGCACAGGGCGGCATCCAGGCGGTTTTGAAGATCTCCAGAGAAGGAGACTCCACAGCCTCTCTGGGCAGCCTGTTCCAGCGCTCTGTCACTCCCACTGTCAAGACTTTTTTTCTGTAAATTCCTGTGGAACTTTTGACGCCTTAGTTTGTATCAAAGATACCGTTCTTTTGGGAAAGAGAGAAGGAAATGACGCATTTAGATCACAAATTTGTGCAGTATCTATCATCATAGCCACTACACGTTCTGAGTATAGAAAAGTAATGATAGAAAACAAAAGCTGCTAAGCAATTCTCAAACAAAGCTAGTACATATCCTTTAAGCCCTAAAAGGTCATACATCTTAACTACAGTAAGACAGATAGAGGAATGAATTCCTCTGAGGAGAAGAAAATTCTAGAGAGGAAAAGGCTTGAACAGTCTTCAAAATTAGGATATGACCTCCTCAACCGGAGGTCTAGTGAATCCAGGAATCTATATTATCAGTTATATTCCTGATAGTGCCATTGAAATCAAAATATTTTTGCTAAAGACACTGACTATTATCGTCTTCATTACGTTTGCCTTTCAACACTATCATGAGCTCTCAGGAGTGCTTTGATGTGCGAAGTGCCAAATTCTGATTGCTCCTTTCCCTTTTCCAGGAGAAGAAAATAATTTTGATAAGTACATAATATAGCAAGTTTTTCTTTTTGTCTGTCTGTCTTTCCTTCTGTCTTTCTGTCTTTCTTTGCTGCTTCTTTTTCTTGGCTAACAGGTACCAAGAAAAAGAACTTCTCAGCCAAATAATGGAGGAAAGAGTGA
The DNA here is from genome assembly GCA_013398315.1 of Nothoprocta pentlandii. Lineage (NCBI taxonomy): Eukaryota > Metazoa > Chordata > Aves > Tinamiformes > Tinamidae > Nothoprocta > Nothoprocta pentlandii. The sequence goes on along the minus strand of VZSG01000481.1, from coordinate 304,040 downwards.
AATGGGATTTCTCAAGCAACCAAATTATCCATGGAGCATTGAAAGGCAGGCAGATGTTTTCAACATTAAACTGAGCCTTTAAGAAAACAATAGGGCAACATTTCAAAATTCTTATGCAAATTTCACTCATTCAGCTCTTTTCCTGAAGCCTGGGGACAACGAAAAAATAGCCCTAAAAGATAATTCACTTGCTCATCCCAATATGTTACTCATCAAGCAAAGCTCCTTGCTGTTGTCCATAGGCGTTTTGCAAGCATGATTTACACACAGTCTTCAGTAAGTCTTTTTAAACCTGAAGTTAAAAATATAGGCGGTCAATAATACTTCATAGTGGGTATTAGCCGGGAACTGTATCCCAGCTCTGTCGAGGTGCCACATTTGCAGAGCTACAACAGCTCTTTTTTCCTTGCAGCATCTTTGTACCAGTCTTCACGCCATGAGTTATGTACACAGGGTATCCTAACCTTATTCTACTCTGTAAATCTGAGTGGTTTCAAATGACCTTATTTCTTCACTTTGAGAAGCTGCATCCAGAGATACTATGACCAGTAGCATTTTAAAGTCTAAATGCAGTTTGCTTTGTACGCAGAAGAAATCATTTAGACAGAAAGGGTGGAAGGAGAGTATTAAAGCAGTAGTTCATATTTGGGCTGATCTAAAGCACCACTTCCACGCAGTTATAATAATAGGCTTTCCTTTAAAGCAACAGGGACAGAACAGTGATATGTTAGCATTTTTCCTGAATGCTCGGAGGTCTTGGATTTAGTATCATTTTCTTTCACAAGTCTCTCTAGTAACTTCAAAAGAAAATGCTCTTTTCATATGGCTCTATTTTTTCTTAAAAACTGCCACTACTTCCATGTATCAATTACTCCCCAGCTTAGAGATTGCTGCTAAAGTGCTTCTTCCACCTCCAAGCTTTTTGTTTTTCCTCTGTAATGCCCATAAGCTGCCGGAGAAGTTAGACTCGTTTGATGCATTTGCCCTATCGCACAGGAACCATCCCATATGTGACTCAGACACATCATGTCCCTGGTGCAAGACACTGCTCATAACTCCTGCTAAGCACAGCTGGCTTGGTCTCTGAGGGAAAAAAAACAGGGAGAAATCAAATGATAATTGCACCCTGCTCTTCCCCACCACACCTCCAGTCTTCTCAATGTCTTCTCCATCACCTTTGGCAAAAACACAGAAAAAAAAATACTCTCAAAATTGTATAGACACAGGCTCTTTTCCTGCAATTAAAAAAATCCCCAGCACAAGACACTATTGGTGTCAGTATCAACAAGATGGCTATCAACAAGGCACCAATTTCAGTTAGTTATTTGTTTCCCAAACTGGATCTGCAAATTAGATACTGCAAATTAAATACTACAAATTAGAACCAATTCAGACCCAAGGTAAACCTCAGAGCGAGCTCTCATTTTCAATTCCCCCCGTGCAAAAGTTCTGCGTAGGTGGAAGGGAAGGAAGTATTTTTGTGATAGTGCTTTCTGTTCTCATAAGGGAAGAACGTATGACATCTCATCAAGGTCTGGAATATTGGAAATAATTCCATCACAGATTAGTGGGCAAAGTACAACTGAGGAGATGACAAATATCCAAAATTTATTTCATAGTTCCTCAGTTTAGAGAAAGATAAAGAATAAAAAGATAAAATTTCCAGCTTACAAAACTCCATCATCAATAAGAAATAAAAAATATAGGCATTTTCTCTGTTAAGGAATTGTTTTTCCTCTTCTTTTTACCCATTAACAAGCTATTTTTATCTGAATAATATTCACGAAATGGAAATTCTTACTCTTACACTGGCTTGGACTATTTCAATACTTTTATTTTTCTGCACTTCCAGAAAGAAGTACGTGGAACCTGTTCAGATCCATGAGTCTGAAGTGGGGGAGGAGGAAAGTAGCTTTTAAAGAAGTTATGCTTTTCAGCGACCCCATCCAGACCACATAAATTAATTTAGTTTTTTACGGTAATAAAGGCAGCAGGAAATTATTTGCCAGCTGGCCTCCTTCCTCTTCCTGGATTACACACCTCACTCCTGCCTGTGTTCTTTTTCTTTTCCAGCGCTAAGTGTTTTAGAGTATTCCTCCACAGCAAAACAACCATGTAATTGCAGCGGAAGCTGGCACATCCGTCCCACCTTGATCTTGCTAGAACAGATAAGAAAAGCAGTAGCAAGATGCATGATTACAGACTGTTACGGCTGCACAGGAGTACAGACCTGACAACTTTTTCACTTGCCTGGTTGTTACAGGAGCTATTGAAATTCCATTCAGAGAAGTGCCCTAGCTCAGGCTGTATAATCCTAGCTTAATTCTTCTGCGCTGGTTCAGCCCCATCCATATCCTGATAATGCTGTGAGAGGCATTTGGATGATCAGTCCCACGATGGATCTCTTAATGTCTGTCTTTCCGCTAATGTCTTTTGCTAATAGGCAGTTTTGAAACACGCTGCACTTGGGGGCATTGACCAGCTCATTCTTCAGAAGGATATAGCTGAGATATACAAATTTGTTAATTAATGAATAGGGAGCTTAAATTCACATCAAACTTAATTGCACATCTGGCACATAATCTAGGTAATGCCCAGTGCCTGCCTCTGTTTTCCAGTCTATCATGACACTTATCATAGGCAAGATCTGAACGTATATGGGAATGCCAGATGTCTCTAGCCATCACTATCTTGGAAAGTGTTAAATGCTGAACTCTATGTAACTGATAAAGGAGGGGAAAAAATTAGGCCTTGTTGTTTAGTGCATGAACTTCGGATTTTGAGTTAGGAGATAGCATTCTGATTTATAACGCTGCATCTTAGACTATTATTAATCTACCCCACATTGAATGTACCCCATATGAAATGGACTAGACTTGATCTTCTTGAAGGTAAGAAAGCTCTACAGAGAGATCTGGACATGCTGGATCGAGCGGCTGAGACCAACTATATGAGGTTAAACAAGGCCAAGTGCCAGGTCCTGCACTGCGGTCACAACAACCCCATGCAGCAGTACAAGCTTGGGGCTGAGTGTCTGGAGAGCTGTGTGGCAGAAGAGGATCTGGGGGTGCTGGCTGACAGCCGGCTCAACACAAACCAGCAGTGTGCCCAGCTGGCCAAGAAGGCCAATGGCCTCCTGGTTTGTATCAGGAAGAGGGTAGCCAGCAGGACCAAGGAAGGGATTGTTTCCCTGTACTCAGCACTAGTGAGGCTTTTCTTTGAATGCTGTGTTCAGTTTTGTGCCCCTAGCGACAAGAACGTTATTGTGCTGCTGGAGCATTTCCAAAGAAGGGCAATGAAGGTGGTGAAGTGGCTGGAACACAGACCTTATGAGGAACAGCTGAGGGAGCTGGGGTTATTTACTTTGGAGGAGGTTCAGGTGAGACCTCATTGCTCTCTACAACTACCTGAAAGTAGATTGCAGTGAGGTGGGGTTGGTCTCTTCTCCATCATAACTACAGATAGGACAAGAGGAAATGGCCTCAAGTTGCACCGAGGGAGGTTCAGGTTGGGTGTTAGGAATAATTTCTATCCAGAAAGAGTAGTCAAGCCTTGGAACAGGCTGCCCAGCGAAGTGATGGAGTTCCCATCCCTGGCAGTGTTCAAAAAACATGTAGATGAGGCACAGAGGGACATTAGCAAGCATGGTGGTGAAGGGCTTATGGCTGGAACTGATGATCTTGGAGGTCTTTTCCAACCATAACAATTCTATGACTCTATGATTCTATCCCTGTGCTCAAGCTGCTTAAATTTCAAGAGACTCCATATTCTCAATAAGCAAAATCATGAATTCCAAAACAAAAAATATTTTAAGGATGACTGTTTTGGGATTAAATACTCCTAGTGAAAATCACACATCTCATGGACCTGCATTCTTTTTTTTGGAGCTTTTCACACACACATACACATACACATACACACAGTGCAATTATTGTTCAGCAATTATTGAAAATTGACCTGGTTTGTTAGAAGTTTTGAGAATTTGAAAGCAATCACATTTTGTAAGGCAAAACATGTCCTAGTTAATAATTCATTCAGCACCACAGGAATAGTCAAGAGAGTTAAAAATCCATCTCACCGCTTTCTCACTTTGACAAGTGCAATTCTATCAAGCTCATGCATAGTGACAGAAAAGTGAGCAGGACTCTAGACTTCCTGGAATATTTTATTCAATTGAAGTCAGTTGCAACAGTAAAATTAAAGAATGTCTCAATTTCTAAGCATTATGAACTGCTGCCAAAGTTACATTAAAAGAT